>NEWO01001520.1:0-44185 GCA_003013225.1 Phalaenopsis aphrodite
ATTAATTCTCATCACAAGGAGAAAAAGTAATGAAAACTACTCACTAAGAATGGAGAAAACACAATAGAAAAATTTATTTAAATCAAAGCAAATTCACTAGATAAGTGTTTACAATAATTATAAGAAAATGAAGAATACAATACTTAGCTTTTTCTTTTTGAAAGAAAGATGAAAATACCTCTAACAAAGTCTCCTACTAATCAACGTAAAACTCATGCAATACATTACATATATCTCTCAAAATCCCTCGCCAAACTCGACAGAAAAGGTAGAAATCAACATTTTCTACTTTTATCTACGACCTCTAGGCGTCCGTGGAGATTCCAAGACTTTCAGATGCCAAAAGGTGTAATTCCAAGTGCCAAAAACCATCTAAAAACTCCTTGGGGCTTCTAGAACCCGTCCACAACCGTTTAGTGCCTTAGTGCCATTTTTTGGGTGAGACTGGCATCACCAGTGTTTGCTCCCGTTTTGCCACGTTTCAGTTCCAATCCGCTCCAAGTGTTATACCTATAATATAAACATAAAAATAATCTTTCTTTAAAGTACAATTTCATTCAAAAACATATGATACATGTAAAGAAAATTATGTATATAAAGGCATATCAAAAAGTGTCAGGTTAGAATTTTCTTACTTGCTCCATTTGATTCCAAATTGCACCATTTTTACTCCATTTTCTCCACAACTCCTCTTGTTCCTGAAACCAAAAACATGCAAAACACTTTTTATTAAAGTGCAATATCATTAAAAATTAGCATAAAATGTATATAAAAAAGTAGGCGTGTCACATTTTAATGGTGAATCAATGACAAGGACCACCTCCTCTGCACCAACAAAAAAATGATAGTAACATGATTTTTTTTTAATTATAGAAGATTGTATCTTCTCATGCTAAGCAGTCAATCCATCTTTGACCTCTAGAACAATGAAAGCCTCTCACCTGACATCGATGGAANAACAATGAAAGCCTCTCACCTGACATCGATGGAATGCCCACTGTCTTGCTTCTGTCGATTGGTAGCTGAATTGTATCCTCCCTTTCCTCTGGCAGTGGAGACTTGACAGTTTCCTTTGTAGATTGTTCGGCTAGCTGACAACATGCAACACTAAAAGAACGAATCAACACATAGAAAAGCAGACAACCCAACTTGCCTCCCTCTTTTTCCAAAGATGTGTCATCGAGTTGGACAACGTAACCTTTTCCCACAAGTTTCCAACCCGTTTCTTCTTGTGAACGAGTTGCTTAACTCGCCTTTCCTTTTCTGAGCCGCCTCCCTTCTACTGACCACTTAGCACCCAAAGGGTTTTTCTCTCCCTCAGCCCGGATCCCACCTTTCAGCCTTTTTGTTCCCCAGGCCTCTTCTCATATTCTATTTGACTCCCTCATTTTGGTAGTTTCTTTCTATCGAATTCCTCAGAGTGGAATCATGACATATCAAGCTTGAAGTCTTTTATTATTATTTCCTTGCTAAAGACATTCTCTACAGGTCCCTCACCATAAAAACACTCATGAAATTGACCGACTGGGAGATGCACTCGAAAGCAAATGCGATAACAAAAAAACCAAACACACTCTCTTTATAGAGGGTACAAGCACATAAATCTAGAGAGTTCAATTATAAAAGTACTTATTAAGGAATAAATGAATCTACATTCTACATTTAATTCTCTTATTCTTATTGTAGTTGTTACTTTCAAGAAGTAGGGGAAATAATGAATTTAAATATACACATCAGAAATGTGTCAGCACGATTCTTATGGAAATTCAACGGAATAAGAGACATGAAAGTACGGACAGGGATTACCAACAAAAGAAAGACCAAATGTCCCATCATCAAAGATCAAAAGATTTAATTGACAAAATACATATTTTTTGGGTTTGGACCTAAAACAGATCAAACGAAGGCCTTCCACGCTAATGACCAAGATCTATCAAGCCAAAAGAAGACATCAACCTGACTCTTGCCCCAACATCGCCAATATTCTCATAAGAGCCTCTGAGACTCTTCAACAGGAGGTCGAAGGTTTTACCATGACCATGATATACTCCACAAACACCCAGAAAGACTTTTTGTCAAGGGATGAACTAACTTTTGGATTATGGTGATTCACCATCTACTAATAGCATAATATCATCCTAGTGACAAAAGCTCCTCATCTAAGGGTCCATAGTTGACATCTAGACCAAAGCAGCGAACCAATGAACTCAGGACGACCGAGCCAAGTCTGGACGACCAAAGTTCTACATGAGCCAATCGACAACACCTAAGTTAGTATAGTCGGCTGAACAAGTCTTGCCGACCCAAAACCCGTTAATGTTAGCAGACCGAGCGATTGGGTAGTCGGGCCATAGGCTCATTGATGTAAATACCCAAAATATCATGTAAGACCCCCATTAAAAAAAGGTTAAAATATGAACATTGTACCCCCTCCTCTCTAAAAATAGGAGGGTTATTTTTACAATAAAGGCTAATCACATGCACTTCACTCATTTCAATGTTTGTTACTGTGCACTCTCTATGTCTCTCTCTCCTATTTTACACTTTATTTTTAAGTTTGACTCTCATATACATTCGGATTGAATACGAAGACTCCCTCCTATTTTACACTCTATTTTTGAGCGACTCTTTGATAAATTCAGATTGAACAACAAGAGAGCTGCAACATTCTCTTGCATCTGTGATGCAACTTATCCTTTCATGACAATGGGCACATCAAATGCCCATTGCCGAAGCCCAAATGCAAAAAGATGAAGCAGGAAGAATTGGAGCACTCAAAGGTACATCTGTTCTTATTAATCAGGAGCCGGGGACGAGAACAGTGATTTATGCTTTGTTTTTTCTTTCTTCCCAGGCCGGACGAGACAGATGAAACAGAGATCAAGGACGAGATGAAATGGGGCAGTATATTTGGCGTACCTAAAAATATTTGTGGCATATAAATAAATTAAAAATTTTGGGTCTTATATTTGTTAGCTTGAGATTAGTATTTATTGTAAATTTCCAAAAATTAAAGGCACGAAATAATTCATACACTAAAAAAAGGAGGAAAACGCTTTATATAGCAAGCCAGCCTTTTGGACAAATTTATTAGTTCTTTGTTTTACCTTTTTTCTAATTGGAGGGCACAGGATCTCCGAGATTAATTAATCACTCACGCCACCGACAGCACTTCTGCATGGGTTTGGGGGCAGTCTCGTAAATTTATGAAAACCAGATTCATACATCCAAATTATGAAAATTATTGGGTGCGGTGTCCGATTAGGACTGTGAAAAAATTCGAGTGGCCCCAATCTAATAATAATAATAATAATAATAATATATATATATATATATATATATATATATATATATATATATATATATATATATATTGTAGTAATCCTGATCAGACATCACATGTAAATTTACGTGTTGTATCCGTACACAATAATAGCTCCCCAACTAGAGGGAATATCTACGAACTCAAGCTAGCTCAATGGAGATAACAACCGGGCTCGACCGGATCGAGTTTCTTTTTTTTTTCTTTTTTTTTTAAAAATCAAAGTTTATCAAATTCCAATCAAGCCCTTCAATTATTGTTCTTATTTCTATCATCCAGTTTCAACGGTGCGGGGACAGAAGGATGGCACATTGGAAGCTCGCCGACGAGGAGAGCTATAAATGCGAGGCAGACATGTGAATTTACTGTCCTGAGATCGTCCTTCTCCGAGGGTCTTCATTCTTCCGAGTCAGATTCGTTGGTGGAGAAGGAGAGATCCGGGCAGGTACTCCTGCTCTGCACCAATTGTACTGTTTTTTTTTTTTTTCTGATTGGAAGATTGGCGGCGCTTTTTGCTGGCTTCTGACGTAGCATTATCTAAGGGATCTGTGTCGGGGTCAGGGTTGTGCCTTTTAGTCGAAGAGAGTTTGGTGTGTTGGAGCCGGAGATTTATCCATTTCTTGGGTTTCACTTGTGTTTCGCGCTTCATTTTGGCTTTTTAGTGACATCTTTTTATTATTTGAATTAAATAATTTCTAGTTACGAGTTTTGTGATTTCTGTCCGAAGAGATCTCATCCCTTTATAATCGGTTCTAGGTAGTTCCTCCTTTTTGTGTTTTCGGATTTGGTGCGTTTGGAATTACGCATGTGGGAGCTGTGGTTTTGTCTGAGTGGACTCCTTTTCTTTAGTGGTATTTTAACGGGAAGGTTGGGAATTGGGTTTATGTGGTTGTGCATATTGAGAGAGTCGCTGGCTATCTGGCAACGGATTTAGACCAGGATTTAACCTAGATTTAGGCTAAATCTTGCAAGACGGTCAGTTTTTACAAAATAAAACCGTGATTTGATAAATCCGAATTTCACGGATTTTGACCGTAGATCAGGGCACGCGCGAAGAAGAAGGAGGCAACGAGGAAACGGGAGGAAGGGGGAGAAACACAACACGAACCTTCCTCAACGGTTTCGGGTAGGAGCGGACCGGAAGGAAGAGAAATATGGGAGTTTCGGTGGTTTTTGTATGCCGTCCCATCATTGCCTTCCCAGGAAGCTCTAAAGGCTGATGTATCTCGAGAGCTTCGGTGATGAGAGGAGAAGGGGAAGGTTGGGGGATAGAGAGATCGGAAGTAGGAGGGGTAGATAAGTAGTAATTTTTTAATTTATAAATGAACTATTACCTAATAAGTAGCTAATTTATCAAAATTTTTATTAATGATTATTTTATTTAGTGAATAATTAATTAATGATTGGTATAATTAAAATAAAAAAAAAATGAAGTGAAAAATAATTAGACTTAATAATTAATTAATCAATATCTAGTATTAAATTTATTTTTCAACTAATAAATTTAAATCCTAAAATTATTTAATATTATTAATGTTAATAAGAACCTAATGAGTAATTAATGTAAAAAAATTACTTAATAAATTAAATAATAAACTTTATGAACTAACTAATGAATAATTATTATACATTAAATGATTGATTAAGTTTAATAATTTAATATAATAAAAATTAATTAATCTCTATCATAAAAAAAAAATCAAAATCAAATTTTTAATGTATTTTAACAAACCTAAAATGCTTTTAAATCCAAACAATGTTACCAAACAATTTAACAATATTTAAATGTATTTATTAAACCCATTTCGATTTAGTAAATCCTAATAACTTGAATTTCAGAATTTGCCATACAACCCCTTAAGGTTGTTTCTATTGTCTTTTATTTGCCAACTATAAGGGGGTGTTTGGCTACAGGATGGATTTATCGTTAGTAGGATTTTGAAAATCCGTATTTGTTAAATCCACATCCTTGCTAGATTTATTAAATTTGGATTTAACATGAATCGAAGGCAAAATTCAAATCGTAAATCCGAAATTTCTTAAATCCATAGAACAACATTTTTGTTTGTTTGCCTGGATTTTCTAATTCCAACAGATAAATCCTATTAATATGGCACTACCAAACACTCCACTAGGAATATTTTTTCTATTTACGATTGATATTCTTCTAGCAAATTTTTGTAGTGTAATCTGTGAGTCTAGCTTTATAGACAAAGAACCATAATCCAATATCGATACTATTAAAATTTAGCCTGGTTAATAAAGTATCTACTTGTCACTGTTCATTTGATTGCATTTTTTATTTTCCTGATCTTGTTGTTCACTTTATGTTTGGATAGGTGACTTTATGAATTTTGCTTTTACCCATGAATCAATGGCAGTTTTTATCTTATATTCTTTTTTGTTACGCTGAGGAAGCTAAAGATACTTGGAATTGTTATTAGGCCTATGTATTCAATCAGCATAATTCACCTTTTAAGGCTAGGATTCTACTGAATTCAGGGTCTAGATCTAGATCTTGGAAGTCGTATTTGCTATAAACTAGAAAATCTTGACAAGACTCGACTTTTTGTACTAGTATCCGATTGATAACTGTAGAAATCATTCTTGAATGTTGTTTTAACTTGAGCATTTGCTCATACCGATGCCCTATTTTAGTAACCCTCATTGGATGATGGATGCTTATGAGTCAACAGCCTGACACAGTCTCATTTCAGCAATATTATTGATTGATTAGTCAACTTTGATCTGTAAATACTTCACTTACGAAGCAAAATGTCAGTTTTTTATCTAATCTTGTTGATCTTTAAGTTAATTTATTGAATGCAATGTCGTTAAGGTTTATTTTTTATTTCAGTTATTGCTATTTTCTGCCTAGATCCAACAAATTACATAACAAAAATTTTTAATCCAATTTTTAATTCTCTTGAATGCATGCAATCTAGATATTGTTTTCAGCTTTCTTCTTAAACTTTATCTTTTCCTTTCTTATTCTTTTTTTTTTAAAAACAATTCCTTACTTTTGTTGACTGCATGCTTGTTCTGGAGTACGCTTTTTTGATTTGGACTCTTTTTCTAGTTTACTCTTTAACAGTTTCATACTTGAACAATTCTCATGTTTGTTGCATGCATATTTTTGCCATCTTAAGATCCATGATTTTCTTTCAAAAGCACAGTGCGTCATCCAATGGGTTTTTACAAGTTTTTGATTAGTGTCATTAGGTCAATTGGTTGTTGCTTTTTATCTGCGATGGGTAGGTTGGTCTTGAGTTTGAGACCTCCCAAGTTAAAAGAAAAAAAAAGGGTTTAATCCATTTTTTTAAAGTAGCCTTCACATGTTTTTGGTGGCTCTGCCCTTGTTCTTAAGTTGTAGAGAGCATATATTTAACTATGTGTGCCTTAAATATTTTTTGCTTTTAGCAATAGATATAGCTAATTTGTATCAATCAAAAGATTTTTTTGAATTTATTTTATGTTCATTGGCTGTTTTGTAGGCCGTTGTAACATATACAAGATGAAGAGTAAAGATGGAAAGTTTGGAAGCAAAGCTGAAAAAAATTTCAGGGCAATTCCTATGGTTTTAATATGTGTCATTTTATGTGGATTTTCATTCTATCTTGGAGGCATATTTTCTTCTGAGAAAAACAGTATCATCTCAACTGATTCAATGGCAGCAATAGTAAATCATAAAGATACTTCACTCTCTTCTCTTAAAATTGAGCCTATTACTTTCTTGGATTGTGGAATTGACTACCAAGATTACACTCCATGCACGGATCCAAAGGTAATTCAGAATCGGTGCATATATTTTTTTTAAAGTAAGATTGGATGACTGAAAGCCTTTGTATATTTAGGATTCATTAAAAGAGCTTATGCCAATTCTATGCTTGAAAGTTTGAGAATTTGCTGAAATTGTATAACTAGACATGTTTATAATGTCTATTTTTCGAGAAAGAATGCCTTAAAATAAGGACTCTCCAATTAACATGCTAACATTTTAGGCACCTGATATTTAGCATCTCACAGACCTCTTTTATAGCTTTTTCCCATTGTCATTTTTTATAACAGTAAATTTGAATATTTAATCCTTATTTCTAAGCTTATAAATAAATTAAGATAATGTTATTGTAATAACCCAATCTCTCACCCATCAAGATATTGTCCACTTTCACCTAGTTGCCTCACGGTTTTGCCCCCATGGTATAACTTCCTAGAAGGTCACCTATCTTAGGAGTGCTCCAGGAAGAGCAGACTTAGTATTGGAGTTTCTAATGAAATTTCAATGTTACATCGAAAGTCACCTTAATGTTTAAGAGTTCAACTTTATTCTATCTCCCACTTAAGTAGTTGACATCCTCGTCTGTGCTCTATACTCAGAATCATTCACTAGACATACATTATTCTAGAAGTGATCCCTATAGATTTAAGAGGTAGCTCTTATCAGGTAGCATTTTATCTCATCCAGGATCCAAGAGGCGGCTCCCATGGCATAGCACTTTGTTTTGTATGACACTTAGTTCACATCTTCCAGTTAGTGTAATACTCTGATATGACCTTTGAAAATCAAAACTCTTACTCATGAAGGTATTGTCCACTTTGGTCTAGTGGCTCATGGTGTAACTTCCCAGAAAGTCACCCATCTTGGGAGTGGTCTAGAATGAGCACACTTAACTGTAGAATTTTTGTTGAAATTCTACTATTACATCAAAATACGCTTTAATGTTTAAGACTTTAGCTTCATTCTACTTATGTTTCGGAGTCATGCCTATGACTATTTGAGCCCACAATATTCGTATTAACATATTCACGTGCTTGTCATCTTATTCACGCATGGTAAACCATTTTTGCTAAAATGTCCGCCAAAGTGAAACCCCTATTTGGTTCTAAGTAGTTTCCTTCACTATTTCTAGAGATGGCGAAGATATGGTAACTATAGACTTAGCTTCATGGAGCGTCACTGCCCGGCAATGAGTGAAAGGAAAGAGTGCTTAGTGCCTCCACCAGTAGGTTATAAAGTTCCAATCAGATGGCCGCAAAGCAAAAAAGAATGTTGGTACAGGTATGGCTCTATCATTTTATTTATTTATTCATCAACCTTAGAGAGGCAATGGATGCCTTTCAAAGGTCATATTTCTTTCTTTTTAAGATTTAACAGATAATGCCCCTAAAAATATTTCCATTTAATGTACATGTTTCAGAAATGTGCCATATGATTGGATAAACAATCAGAA
Organism: Phalaenopsis aphrodite; assembly: GCA_003013225.1. Lineage (NCBI taxonomy): Eukaryota > Viridiplantae > Streptophyta > Magnoliopsida > Asparagales > Orchidaceae > Phalaenopsis > Phalaenopsis aphrodite. The sequence goes on from NEWO01001520.1 coordinate 8,554, forward strand.
ATCAAATCAACACTGGCTAATAAAAGATGGCGAGAAGTTTCTCTTCCCTGGTGGAGGTACTATGTTTCCCAATGGGGTTAGTAAGTATGTTGACTTGATGGAAAATTTGATTCCTGAAATGAAGGATGGGACAGTCCGAACTGCCATTGACACCGGTTGTGGGGTGAGTATTTTGCCAAAGTATTTTCTACGATGCCATTATTTTTCATGATTAGAATGCATCCCATGCTTGTCAAAATTGCCTGTTGGTATTTTATTTATTTTTATTATTGTCATATTGGTGCCCTACGATGCAATAGAATGAGAAACAAATTTTATAATACTGCTGGTCATGCTCTTTGGTTTTTATTCCTTCATTTTTTTTGCTGTTTTAATTTGTTTGAAGATATATTCAATTCAATGTCAGTGCAGTGTTCTTAAAACTACCACCTGAATGAAATGATGGTTTACTTGTTGGGGTAAGACCTATCATCTCTAGTAGCAAACATGATGCATTATATCATGATGCTAATGATTCAAGTAATTTATTTTTTATTAAATTTCAACAACACTGACTATTTGGTTGAGATATTTAATTGGATAAATAGTAGCATATTTTATTTGTTATGTATTTGGTTCGCTCGAATAGCCAAGAAACTCATTCAGTTTCCAATAGACAAATTTTGTGATCCTTCATGTAAGAACTTTCAGTTCCCTTCCCATTTTTCAGTTGTTGCCGATTGTCTATTTTATGATAAAGGGTGGCTTGCAATCATAGAGTTGCTTTACAATGTCAATGATATGTGATAACATCTATGCTATTCTTCAAGTCAGCATCTTTTTCATTCTTCATTTGATCTTGATTGAATTATACATGGAAGCTGTTTTCATTTTGTTCATAAAATTTTGAGCTAGAAGAGTTATTTTGCACATTTTCTCATCATCCTCCTGTTGTCGAAAAATGCAGGTGTGGGATAAAGTTATTGTAGATAAGTTCAGAAGAAAAAAAATAGAAAATAAGTGAAAAAAGTCTATGTGCTTTGACAGAGTTGTCTGTGCCCATGCATAAGTGGTATATTTAATGTCTAGATATAAGTACAAGCGCACCTTTGGATATTTTCTCTCATCTCACTAATATTTCCATTATCTCTGTTTATTCTTTCTCCTCTTATACTCTCCTTTCTAGTCAACTCTCGTCTCAAAACCAAATGAAACCCAAAACACTACTCCAAGAAAGTTTCAATATATTACCTAGTTGTCATTTTCTTTTACACAATCATCTCTTGACAGTGACTAGCAAGATTGCTCCACCTAGGGGTGTAAACGAGCCGAACACGAGCGAGCCCAGGCTCAGCTCGTGTTCGGTTCGTTTATATTTCAAGCTCAAAAAGTGTGTTCGTGTTCGGCTCGTTTGCTTAGCGAGCTAAATACGAGCCGTTCACAAACAAAGAGTCGTTTTGATAACTCTGATCACGTAGTCATAAGATGTTAAGGATTGGGGTAATATTTAAAACATCATTTGAATCTAAATTAATAATTTTTATTCTATTTTCTTCATTAATATTTTTAATTGATTATAAATATTTGTAGCCTTGCAGTTAATTAATTTTTTTAAAAATACTACTCATCAAATATATATATATAATTGATTAGTAGTATTTCGAGTCAAAATGAGCCGAACACGAACGAACAAATATTTGTTTGTGTTGTTCGTGTTCGGCTCGTTAACTTAGCGAACGAGTCGAACACGAGTTGTCCGTGAACAACGAGCCATTTTGACAGCCCTAGTTCCACCATTGATGATCTTCTCTCTAGAGCTTCTTGCATCAGGGTTATTGGCCTCATTTCAAGCTTTAGCCTCTAGCACTAACCAAACTTTTCAACTCATACTACTGAGTTTTCAAGCAACTTGAATTCTTCTCAATCCATGTTATCCTCATTGTTGATAATTGATATACTCTCTCATCATTGCCGTCCACCACCATAAATCTTCTTTGATAAACCTCTTCACCATGAGGGATCTTCATGGCTACTGATTCCCCTGCTTTTGGAACTTTACGATATGGACCATCATTGTCACTGGTCAAGTTGTTAAATTGGCCATTTATATTCTCACTTCTTGCCTCTCGCTCTTATTATTCTGAGAAGGTCCGTCTCATTGTCTACAACAAGTAGCCATATATTAGAGAAATTAAGATGATATATAATGCAATTGATGAAATGAATGCTATTTTGTAGGAATAATAAGTTGTGGAGATATAACAAATCATTTAAAATTATGTGAGATATAACAAATCAATTAAAATTATGTGGCATAGTTTCAAGGGTAAGTTTTGATCAAACTTTGATTAGAGTCATCTCAGACTTCATACATAGGCTTTTGAACTTGAATCTAGTTTGTTGGGTGAATAGGCCACATATTGTCTTACTTACCTCCCTCACCAAGCGCTTTGAGAAATTCCTTCTCATTATCTGCACCAACTAGCCATATATTTGAGGAATCGATAGGTGACATGTTGCAACCAATGCCTTGAACGCCATTTTGTAGGAATACTAAATCATGGAGATATGACAAATCACTTAAAAATTTGTGGCATATTTTAACAGTAAGTTTTGATCAATTTGTGACAAAGGTTATCTCAGATTTTAATATAGGGACTTTTGAATTTGAATAATAACTTGTTTGGGGAATCTGCATCTTAGATCTTAACGCCTTTCATAGTAATACAGTCGTAAGGTGTATGGAGGTTCACACTTAACAATCTAAACGAAGGCTATTTTGCTCCGTCAATTGAAATGATAAACAATCAGGTGATGTATGCAGAAATTAGGAAAAGCTTGTACATCAACAGTTGGAGTGGTTATTCTTGAGAATTATTCTTACGGATGTTATATTCCGATGTAGATGAACTCTATCTGAAACTCGCATGATGCTTTAATTAATTTCTTATTACCCTTTTGGTTTGTGCATGACTTCTAATCACGTTACAATTTGCCAAACTGCAGCAAGACAACATGAAAATATTGCGTTAGGTTGCTTTCTTCTATCACCTCATTCACAATCCAAATGTTTTACTTTTTGTAGGTTGCAAGTTGGGGTGGTGATTTATTGGACCGAGGAATTTTGACTCTTTCGCTTGCACCCAGAGACAATCATGAAGCACAAGTGCAATTTGCCCTTGAACGTGGCATTCCAGCTATTTTAGGGATTATATCTACACAACGGCTTCCTTTTCCATCCAATGCTTTTGATATTGCTCACTGCTCCAGATGTCTCATCCCATGGACAGAATTTGGTAATTTTTTCGTGTATTTTTCTTATATGTTGAAGTTGAGCACTACTGTCCATTTAAGATGTTGGGAAGTTAGTTTTTGTTATTAGAAATCAAGTATTACCTTAAGCTTCTTTGTTTTTTGATTCTTTATAATTTTGATGCTCTTAATTTGAACCTAATGGTCAAGCATTTGTTTTAAATAAAAAGTTTTGCACGTCTTTTCTCGTCTTTTGACTGATAAACTTAACGTTGTTAATTTTTTCAATTGTTTAAGTAATTCAACATTGTGATTGTAGTATCATTTATGTGCTGTAATTGGATGCTTGGCATGCTTGGCATGATATAAAAATATTAATTTCTTGTGCTGCACCAGATTATTTCCTCTTGGGCTACCTAATTAACATGCATTTTTCTCATCCATGCCTAATGTTTTTTTTTGTTTTTTTGCTCGGGCATTCTATATTAAAAAAACATTTCTTAGTTTTTAGATATATTTTTAACATGCGATAATAGGTAGCTTAGCAATATCTATAAGCATGCTAGGTTTTTATATGCTAGTCAGCACTAGCATAATATGCTTTGTTTTTTCATAAGTTTTAGAGAAGGGAAGGATAGTAATTGTCATTCCGATCAGAAGATCATCTTTTTTAAGCGACAATAATATAATTTTGTTTGACAGCAGCTTGTTTCATGTATTAGATACTTCAAATCTGACAATTGTGGTTGCAGGTGGGCTGTATCTTTTAGAAATACACAGAATTCTCAGACCTGGAGGATTCTGGGTGCTCTCTGGACCTCCAGTTAATTATCAGAATCGATGGCGAGGATGGAACACAACAATAGAGGAGCAGAAAGCAGATTTTAACAGTTTAAAAAAGTTGCTGACAAACTTGTGCTTCAAATTGTATAATATGAAAGATGACATCGCTGTGTGGCAAAAGTCTACAGATGATAGTTGCTACAACAATCTAACTCCATCTTCCTATCCTCCAAAGTGTGACGACAGTAGGGATCCTGATTCAGCATGGTACATTCCACTGCGGCCTTGCATAACTATCCCGAATCCGGAATTGAAGAAACTGGACCTAAAATCTACTCCAAAATGGCCTGAGCGTTTAAACGTGGCTCCTGATCGTGTTTCATTGATACCGGGCGGAAATAATGTATTCAAGCATGATCAATCAAAATGGAAGGTTAGAGTGAAGCACTACCAGAAATTGCTTCGAGCTTTTGGTAGTGATAATATTAGAAATGTAATGGATATGAATACACTTTATGGGGGATTTGCAGCTGCGCTCAATAAGTCGCCGTTATGGGTAATGAATGTTGTGTCAACCTATGGTGCAAATTCTCTTGGTGTTATCTATGACAGGGGTTTGATTGGTACCTTCCATGACTGGTGAGTGACTTCTAGCCATTGCTGGTTCATCCTATAAATTTTCTTGTTTTCTAGGGACAAATTCTCATGGGGAAATTTTCATTCCTAATAAGACATAAGAACATATTATGTAATATGAACTTTTGGAGGGTAACCTGAAAGCTACGTTTCATTTGATGGACATTTTAGAATGGCAAATAAAATGGATAATAAACTTCCACATCATATATGCGTTATCCTTATTTCTAGAGTTTTGGGAATGCATAAACTGTAAGTTTTGTAGGTTAGTATAAATGTTGCTTTACTGGCAAAGGCAATCACTAAGGGCCATTTGGGATCACTATCACGATATGACCTAATATCTTAAAATTAACCAAGTCAAGGACTACAGTCGGACAATATTAAGATTTAATTTACTTTTTACAGACTTTCATAACTTCCAAAATATATAAAAGAGTCACTAAGAAATAATAAAATATACTAAACAAAAATCAAAACATTCAAAAATAACAACATAGTCCGTAGACAATATCCCAAACCAACATACATCAGTATATCATTGCACAAATGAAAATAGTATAAAAAGAAAACTACAATTACATAGCATGATACCTTTTAGTTATAGTCCTTCTCCTGTAAACCAAAAGTTTCTTGTCAAACATATTAATTTACAATTTTTCTTTTCCTAAAAGAAACAATTAAATTTAATGGTAAGTTTTCACTACTTAGTGAACAATTATAATCTTATTATGCATTAAATTCATATGCTAATACTATGCATTAATGATCAAAATAAATGTAGTTCATTATTTGATCAATCTATAAGCTTTCATTTTAAATTTAACCATTTCGGGTTCAATTTAAGTATTTACATTTTTTAACCTCTATAATAAGTCATATAAGGGTTGCTGTCATATCCAAATGTATCTTCAAAATTCTACTCATAAGTAACCTAAATAATTTGCACTCGAAGATATACCTTTATCATTTTCATTTTCATTTCCTTTATTGTGCACGAATACATCATGTTTCTTGCCAGTATCACTTAGAGGTAATTCTGACCGACTTAGTTATTTACGTTTTAATTCTCCACTTAAAAACATTGAATAGTCATCTTCTCTTTTTTCATTTCATTTTTTTTAATTCTCAAGCTGACAATATACATATAATTATAAAAATGACCATCAATATTATTAATGAAATAATTTATTAAATAAATCTTTATTTAATAAATATAAGAGAATAATTACTCACATTTGCCTTAAATGACATCTGAAATACTTTTCCTTTCATTTCACTTCTATTAGCACATAACTTTTGAATCTCTTTATTGCCCTTTAATTCAACTGCTTGATAATGTAAAACTATTAAAATGAATTCATAAAATTATTAATATGAAATTAATGTCACCTTTAGTTGAACTAAACTATATAATTAACTCGTAAAACTTATAATTCCTTACCTTATCCTTCTTCAAACGTCTTAATTCGCATATTCCTTAAATCCCAAGAATTTATCAGCCTTCAATTCCGGATTAATTTAGACCTCAGATAAGCATTTAGATTAACAATTTTTTACTTACTAGAAATAAAACCTCAACATTTACTTTCTTATTGTTTGAAATCAATAATTTAAGCATCCTAATCTTACGCAGTAAAAGTTCTTCTATTAAAGCTTCCTCTTATAATTTTATAAAAACTAACATTAATACTTATAATATGTATTTAAATTAATTAAATTTGAAATTAAAACTTACATGCATGCGCACAAGTAGTCTCTCTTCTTTATCTCACAAAAATATTTGTCTTACACTATCTGTTTTAAATTCATAGAACTTTAATATTAATATCATAACATAGATAATTAAATTTTTATGATTTGATAACTTAAATTCTACTCTTACTTATACCCTGCTTGGTCTCTTAACCCACGCACGTGAGCTTAAACTCCTCTGGTAGGGCATGGCTTCTTCCTCCATTGCTTCGCACGGTAGCATCGCACGAAACCGCCTCCTTCTCCTTCCTTCTTCTGCTTTGATTTCTTCTTCAGTTAGGGCTCGACACGACGGTGACATCACACATAAGGCTTGGGCCTCGAATTTTCACGCAGAGCGTTCCTATTCTCTTCATTTTCGTTTTCACTCAAGCAAGAAGTAAGAAGGCTTGTTGGGGCTTCCGTTTTGACTCTCGTATGCCTCTCTTCTCCTACAAACCTTCGCCTTCTCTTCTCCTTCATACACGAAGCGCTCGACTTCCTACAAGAGCGTTGATATCCTTGGTATTAGAATCACATGACAAAACCTCCTTTTTCCCACTCTTGCTCCCTCGGTCTAATCATCAGCTTTACTTGGCTTCAAAAGAGGCAGTTGTCTCTTATGCAAAATCGCGCAAACGGTCACTTCTAATGCTGTTTTGAAATTTATTTTCCTTATTTATTTTATATTACTATTATTATTATTATATTAAATACTACTATTATTATATTAAAAATTCAGTTATTACAATAATTTTCTATTTTTTTTTATTTTTATTTTTAATATGTTGTTTCGAAACAAAATATATTTGGCTATTTAATTTAAGTAAGATAAAATTTAAAAATTATCAAAACAACTAAAAATTATTTTGAGTTTTTTTATAAATATATTATTTTGTTGTTACAAACAAAAAATAAAAACATGTAAAAATGCTCCAAACAAACATATTTTAAAAATAAAAGATAAATTAAGATAAAAAAAAAATCACATACAAGCCCTAAATATACAGAAAAAAAAAAAACTTAAACTAAATTTGTACATTTTACATGAAAGAACTCTATGCTGTGTTTGAAATGCTTCATGCGTGCGGATGTGTTTCAATTTTCTTTGAACTTGTTTTATCAAATTTTAATTATTGGAAATTTTCCTTATTTTCTTATTCCAGGTGCGAGCCTTTCTCAACATATCCTCGAACATATGACCTTTTGCATCTCGATGGCTTATTTACTGCTGAAAGTCATAGGTGAGTTAATTCTCATCTTTTTTTCTTTTGTTACTTGATAGCTTGCAGCAGAAATATTTGTCGGAAAATTTAATAGCTTTGGCATTCTTAGGCTGTGTTTACAATTAGACATCCTCTTATATGCTGCATTTCTGTTAGTGTTCGCGAGAGATCTGGCATAAGGTGGTAGCTTGGGGTTTCTAGAAGCCCAAAACACTTTCAAATTTTAGGGAATTAGGGAAGTTCAACCTTTTGTTCTGATTTAAAAAAAAAAAAAAACTTCTGTTGTGATTTTGTAAATGGCATGGGTGTTGGTTGTATGGACAGTATCCATATTTTCATTAGGAAGCGTGGCCCTTTGGCTTTGTTTGCATAAAGTGATATTTCAGATGCTTATATGATTATAAAGGGGAGCTGAGGGGGCATAGGATAAGACCTTAATATGGTTTAAGAAATTAGATTTTATTAATGCAAACTAGGATGAGGTGCACTGTGAGACCCAAAAAATTCACAATTTGGAAGTTGCCAGCTCTCAAGTTTAGTAAAGATTAATTCCTTTTAGTAAAAAAAACATATTTATTTTATGCCAAAAAAAATAGAGCAGTAACACAAATATGAAGGAAGATTTACATAGATACGACTCAATTCTCATGTATTTACATATCTAACACCTATACTTCAATTTCAGTATGACAGAAATTCACACTTAAAAAAAGAAAAATCTAGCACACATCATACTTGAAAAATGTTAAATCTGTCACACAATGTGGCCGCTAACAAATTAATTGCAAGGACAAATGATAGAAATTACCCAATTGAAGATCCAAGACTTCTACAGATGACAGAGAGCACCATTGGAAGTAGTTTGAGACGAACCAAGGCAACTTTCATAGAGATTTTGGCAGAAGTAATAAATTTTATTCAATCCATATCAAATCAAAGCAATACAAATCCAAATACATAAAGATAAACACCTATAATTCAAGGCATAGACAATCTTTCCCAAACCCTATACCTAAAACTCAAGACACAATCTCATAGCATACCTAACCTTAAGCATAATAAGTCCTATTTGTACCAAAAAATAATAGCTAATGAAAGACAAAATTTCCCTTAGGTGCCAGTCTAACGTTACTCCTCTCCCAAAAAGACACCATGTCCTCAAAGTGAAAAAAAAGAATCAGCTGCAAGATCAAATCGGGTGGTTCTCACTCATAAACTAACTTGGTTCCGGCTCTCACCGTCAGCACTTGATTAAAATAAGTGATGAGTACATGAGAATAGAGCCTAATCCATAGCATGAAGCATCCTTCTCTATAATGAAGGGTTAGCTAATATCCTGTAACTCCAGCATTGGTTCACTCGACATGGTCTTCTTTAACTTTTCAAAAGTCCGGGTTGTCACTTTCCCATATTGAAAGTTATCCATCTTTAGTTTCTCTTCAAAAGGCTATAAAATCAAATTACAGTATTTCACGAACTTCCGGTAATGTCTTGAAAATCTCAGAAATTTTCTTAACCCCTTTTAGGTCTTAGGTAATAGTCACTCTAACATAGCCGCCACCTTCGGTGGCTCCGTTGACACCAAAGTTTTCACAAACTAGGGTCACTATGAAGAGCCACCATCTTATATATCCCTGTTAAAACTCCGTGGTTAAGAATTTTCAATCTGTCTTAGTTTTCCATTAGGATTGCAACCATTTCATACCCAATATCACACAAGTGTTCTCAAAATGATACTGTATTTCGATTTTATCTGCCCAAGCTATTTTATAAGGTGAGCTTCAACATGCAGTTCCTGGCAGGCCTTTTGTAATCAACTTTATTCCAACTGAGGCAACACTTTTTCATTCTGGAAATTGGCTCCCAGCTCTCATATGTTGGCATTTATATGGCTTGGGCATCTAGCTTGAGAGCCAAATAAATTGAGAATGAATTTGTTGTATTTTGAATTTCTTTCTATGAAATATTATAACCAAAAAGTTTGAATGGTGGGAACCCAACCGGGTACTATTGCGGTATCAACGGATGTGACTCCTGCTATATTTTGAACAAATTTTAAACACAGGATGCATCTATTATCTTATGACCCTACATACTCTAATAGCAGTTGCTCAAAATTTCTATGCACCTTTTTATATGCACTCGCAGAGAGTTTACTCTCTCCTTCTTTATATCCTGAGGTAAATTACTTTGTGTTGTTTTTATTTACTGCGGGCAACAATTCCTTTCAAATTCACTGAAGCTAAACACGGTGCACATACTGACAGAGTGGCCGCTGTTTCTTTCAGGTGTGAAATGAAGTATGTTCTCCTTGAGATGGATAGGATACTTCGTCCCAGTGGTTATGTAATTATTAGGGAATCAGACTACTTTATAGATGCCATTTCTACAATGGCAAGAGGAATGAAATGGCGTTGTGAGACCAAAGATACAGAATATGGTGCGGGGAAAGAGAAGCTTCTGATTTGCCAGAAGATGCTCTGGCACTCAAAAATCAGCGAGGATTGAGTTACAGTCACATCTACAGAAAAGATGCATTCTTAAGAAGTTATATTTCATTTTTTACTTCAACAAATCAAAGTAAAAATCAGGGATTTCTGATTATTTGCTTGGGCTTGTTTCTTGACTTCTGCCAGAAAAGTCTGCTGCTTTTTCAGGAAGCCGAGAGCAGGTAAACAGAATAATAGGATCATTAGTTATAATGTTCAGTTATTCTTTATTATGTGTCATCGGCATAAGCGTTAAGATTTATTAGATAGTCTGGAGAAACTGGCTCTGCCAAACTTTATGCTAAATATGTTATTTTGGGTCGATGGTTACGGTCGAATGAGTGAGATTTTGTCATAAAGCAATTGTAACATTTATACGTATTTTTATGTTGATGAATTGAGGTTGATGAATTTGTGAAATAACCGTTCCTTGAATTTTAGTGAATTGTGTAAATTGGTATACAATCAGGAGTTCCAATGCTTGGCATTTTTATTGGCAAATAGCGTGACTCTTGTTTGATACTTAGATATTGGTCCAACATTCAAGGAAATGTTTTATTTGTCGAATTTAATTGGAAGTAATAGTCCTGCTTATTTTGTCATTTTGCAAGCATTGCTCACTACAATATTTACGATGATAGATATTTCACAAGCATCTCACATGTAGACATGGTAATCTGCAACATAAAAAAGCACATAATTTTGTAAGTTCAAGACCCAGAAAAAGAAAAATTAAGGTTGGAAAAAAAATGTCACTATGCTTCTTAATAATTATAATTATATATCCACATTATTTGATTGTTATAAAGGGGATGCTGGCGAGGAACATAGGTGGAGAAGTCTAGCCAAGGCAAACATTTGGTGTTTAATGTAATGAACAAACCTGGACTTGTCTAAGATTCAAAATTTTCTCAACCTGCAGTTCTCTTTCAAGTGTGTAAAACCATAGATTTATCGTTATTTTAATTGGACATTTTGGTCATTTCTTGTCTGAAGTAGATGATTGGATGGTTTGAATCAAATCATTCTGGGTTGAATGTGTTTTATTGAACTTCCAAGAGCGATCTCAAGCTCATTATATGCTAATGTCATTTGAAATTTGAATGTTCTTACAGTTAATTTTTGAAGCCTTTATTCTTAAATGCTAATGTCATTTGAAATTTGAATTTGAAATTTGAATTTGAAATTTGCATTGAAATACATGCTTGATGAAATGAAACTTTCTGGAAGGCTTTTGAGTTGCAATCCAATTTTTTAACATCAAAAAATTGTGTTTCAAAATCTCTCATGTATCAACATATTGTTGGCATAAAATCACAAGTTCAGGGAAATCCCATTTTTAGACCACCATATACTCGTAGGCATAAACCAAGTTATTCCTTCTTGATCGTATATTTATCCTTAAAAGTTAAATTCTTTCTAACTTCAAAATTTTTAAGATGTCTCAAAATACTGACCATACGCTCAGTTTGGATTTAAAAATGTCAAAATTTAATATAAAATGTTGAAAAATGATTTAATGGTCCTAAAATGCTTGAAAAAAATAACATAAAATTTTCAATAAAATGATTGACTGCCAATCCTTTGGGGTGGCTGCAACTATTTCAATAAGCATTTGTTGAGTTGTTTTTAGGATAAGCTCCTATTAGAAAACAGTTGATTGTAATGTGGTGTGGTTGTTTGGGTGTTATGTCTTGTTGCAGTTGTTTCCAAAAAAAATATTGTAATGTTATTATGTAAAATTGTAAGCTATATGTAGTTTTAGAAATAATTCAAATACAACGACAAAAATAAATTTCAACAATTCAATAACCAAGCAAACATAGATGATAACCAAACACACACATAAGGAGGAGAGCTCCATAAGCCCCTCATGCTCATCAACTCACATTTAGGCATACTAAAGAAACCAAATAAATTAGAGAAACTCATATAGATGTCATAACCAAACACACTTGAACAAACACAGAATGAAGAGAGCTTAAAATCCCCCATCCTTATCATATCATATTTCGACAAACAATAACATAATGGTAACCGTCCCCACAACATAGGAAAGAGAAATCGTGAAATGCATAAACCCTAACAAATAATAATAATAAATTAATAAATTACGTGAACAAAAAGACAGAAGATGGAAGAACACACCCAATCGAGATGAGGGAAGACATGAAAGTTTAGGCATTCCTGCAATGAAGAACAATTGGGAATAAGATAATGGAAAAATGAATTGAATAAAAAAAACACGGGAGATATGTAAGAGACTGGGGGAGTAAAGCTGAGATAGTTGAGGGAGAACATAAGTGAAACTGTATAAAGCAAAGGTAAAATGATGGGTGCAAAATATTAAAAGCATCTCCGCCAACGTCTTCTTAAACAAAATCACAGGGCGGTCGGTGAGAACATGCACTGCAGCGGTGTCATTGCCCCAAATGAACCCTAAATATCAAATGTGTATATCTTGCTCATTTTCTAATTTTATCTCATTTTTTTTTCTTTTAGACCACAATGATTTTAAATTTTTTTAATAAATTCTTAGAAAATTTAAGAACTCTTTTGCACCATCTTCTCAAATTTCATAGGTAACTCCTTTGAGCTTTAAAGGTGTCAAATGTTATTTGAGGAGAAGATGTTGGATCATATAGCAAAGGATGAAACATAGTGCCCCAGCATAACATTCATTATAAGCCAAACTGAAAAGAATCTACTAGAGGGTTCTCCTATGCTTAATTGCATATGAAGTGATAATTAAAATTCTTGATTAAAAATGTTCTTTCATATTCTTGATCAAACATAAATGAGTTTTAGGCATACATCCTAGTAATAAAAAGGCTTGAATAGTAGTCAATCACATTGAACTGTGGTGTACCATACACAAATGACATTTGTGGAAAAGAACGAGATTGAATAAGTAATAAAAAGTGAAGAAAAGTATTATTCCATAGGGAGTGAATATCTGATACTAAAATTAGAATGCTTTGCTATTATTTAAATGGTAAAAGCATAATAACAAACAAAAGAAAACAATTGCAAAAACTAATTAAGAGACAATGAAACTATTAGCAAAAACTAATGTTTTATAGGAGTATGAATATGACAAAGACTTAGGATCGAGGTTTGCCTATTATAATTTGGCTAATTGATTTTTAAATCAAGTAAGAAGTTTATATTATTTTATTGTGTTCTAATCAAAGGTGTCTACTATCTTTCCTTTGAAAGTCTAATTTTTTTTATTTTCAACTCAATATACCTACCTCCCAATGATTGATTTATTTGAAGAAAAAAGTTAGTGAAACACTTTCAATCATAAAATAATCTACACAAGTTCTTCACAATTATTTCTAGCCTATAAACTATCCATGATGAAATTTTATTCATGATAGATTCTATCTCCACCACTTGATTTTGAATAGACCTCGTGAACCTACCATATGGTGACAACAAGATTAATAGACATTAAGGTGTATAATAAAATATATGATAAATATGGAATTGTTTTTAATATTATCATAAACAATAAAATTTACCACGATTACATCTAAGTTGATTTATTTTATTCTTAAATAAAATAAAATAAGACCTCATAAACTTAAAAACATGATTACAATAACAGGTAAAGAAATAATAGGAAAACTAAGGACATAGCTCTTGCATAGCTCCTATGATCTTTATCTTCTTTGTCCAAATCCTCTTTGATCATCTCTAATAGTTTCCATTGAGATAACCTTGAAGACTTATAAAAGAGCTCTCCATATTCCCCATGGAGAAAGAAATCAAACTTTTCCTTTGAAAATTCTAAAATTCTCTTAATTCATCTTAATAAATTTCTTAAATATAATCGAATGATCTGCTCATCTATGGCATGGTTTAATGCTAAAACTATGGTGAAATGTGGGTTGGTGTCCCTTTAGAATCTAAGCAGTCAAGTCCTTTATCTTAGGTGATAATCTATCAAAGTACGGTTCTTAAGCATCAGGATTGAGGGCTTAGGCACCCAACTCTCAATTTTAGGCCTTTTTTAAGCTTAGGCATAAACATCTAACAATTGGGCAATGCATTATTGCATTATTATGCTAAATAGCTTAGTGCTTAAATTAAATTAACACTTATGTTCTGGGCTCATTGACTTGGTTGCATGGCATAGCATTGATGCACCACTTGATCTTTAACCTTCTGTTTTGCGCCAAAATTTTTTATTTGTGCCCCAATTTGCTATTAATTGAATGTGCACATTTACTTTAAATATTTACGTAATCTTCCTTCCCACTTGTTATGTTTGTGTTGCAAAATTTTTTAAATCACGTGCATATAAGCATGAAATTACTAACCTAACATGAGTTAAATATGTATAATTTTTTTAGTTATGGAACTCTCTATAGTTAGATTTGTACTCTTCATTGAGTAAACCTCAAATAAGAAAATAGAAATGACTTAACAGGCTAGACCCTCATGCAAATACTCAAATTCATAAGATGTCGAAACATTAGTGATTAATTTGCTTAAGATGCATTCGTAATCAAATTAAAATATTTTGTATAACTAATTTAAATATATTATTATTTGAAATTTGTTTATTGATTAATAAAATAATACATTAACATGTTTTAGTTTCCTTAAACTGCATTTAATGTTGAGCGATACATATTGCATACAATTAAATTTATTTCTTGATAGGGCTTTCTTGTATCCATGTTAAAGCTTTAAAAAGTTTATTATTTTGCTGAATAAGTTTTTAATATCTTTTAACATTTGCTTACTTAAATACTATTGGTTATTATATTTCCAACACTGAGTCTTAAATCTAGCTTGCAGGAGATAGCTTACATTTCTTCTTTTGAATGATTACTCTATCTTTTTTTTTGGTTGAAAATGCTCAAATCACCTTCCATATTTTCTATCATGACTCTATTTTTCATTATTATTTACATATAATAAACTTTTTTAAATGATAGTTTGCATGCTTTTTTTTCTGGATGATAACTCATTTCATCTTTTTTTGGGTTGAAAATGCTCAATTTACCATCCATTTTGTTAACCCTCATGAGCACTATCAAAATAGGTTTTGATAATAAACAACCTAAATGTAGAAATTACTAATAGTTTTAATGTAAATATTTTAGGTGAATCACCTAGTTCAGCTCAATTCAATCAACCCGGAGTTGGACTAGGAACGGTACTGGATAGTTAGATAATCGAGTCAATAAACATTTTTTAAAGAAAATATTAAAATATTTTTCATAATACTTTCATGATCATATCATAACATTTTTCATAAAATAATTTTTTTAAGTCAAAAATAAAATATATAAAATCAAATAATTAATGATGAAGAAAATTGAAGCATTTCATTTATAACCATTCTTAAACTACCAATTAAAATACAAATAGAGTCTATTAAATCTTAATAATATCATATTATTAATGATATAAAAATTGGTTCATAAGTTGACCTAAAATTTATAATTTTCCAAACTATTCTTTTGAATTACCCTAATTATCTTTTTTTTTCTCCTTAATTTTTAAAAGGATAATTTCAACTTAAATGACCAACATTTTTGAGATAAATTGATTTAAAATGATGAAATAAAATAATATAAATTATTAAAATTAATTATACTAATTTCAAATTGAATATTAATCTTTTTTATCATTTTCTCTCACCTAAGATAACAAAAAGATAATATCTTCATAAAAACTATAATTCTCTAAAATTTTCATAAAAATATCAAGTAAAAATATTTAATAAATCAATTAAAAGTTATAGTTTTCAAGTGAATGATTCAAAATAATAACACCCTCTCTCTTAAAAAGATAAAAAGATACTTGACATGAAAAGTAAATAAATGACAATAATTTAATCAAAATTAATTAAAATAAATTTAAATTTATTTAAATCATATTATAAATTATAAATTATAATTATTATAATTTTATCAATAATATTTTGATATGAAGCTAGTTAAGTTATGCTTGATTTTAAAATTAGTTTAATAAATGAAACTAATTGATTTAATAAAATAAACCAGCATCCTCACTCAAAATTGAAACTAAATCAATTAAATTATATTTTAATTAAAATCTCTAGAAATCTATTCATCAATAATTTAATTAAATTATTTGATTTGATTAAATAAAATCAAATGATCCATATATATAATAGATGGGATGCCCCCTATGTTTCTCCACCAAAATTGATTGGGGTAATTAAAGTATTACTTAAATTTTATCAAAAAGTGATAAATATAACATCTTTAATAGAATTAAGGAGATTTAATTATTTAACATAAAATTAATTTCTATGAATCAAATCATCCTATCTAGCTTATTGCTCTTGCATACCCTTGTGCCTTGACGAGAAGCCTTAGCTATTCCCTTGAGAGGAAGAAGATGATGAAGATTTAAGTTCTAATCATACTCAAGTTCTTCCAAGGGAGATCTTTTAATAGCTCACTATATTTTTTTTATTAATTTTGTGAGCTAGTTTTCAATAATTTTGTTTCTTGAAATCTTTGAATATTTTTTTTAAACCATAGCCTTCACAATATTTTGTTTCAAATTATAATCATTTTTGTAGGCTTTATCTATCTTTTTTTTTGGGGGCTTGAACATGTCATAATTTAAGTTGAAGGTTTCAAGATCAATCCGAGATTTTAAATGCCTTATGTGATAAGTTGATAAAATATTTTGCCATTTTCATTCCATAGATCTTGTTTGTTATCCCTCAAAGTATTGTGAGTAAGTTTTTTATGATATTATTTATTGACTTGATTTGTATGGGGAGGGGGGTTCATAAATGTTTTATATTCATGCCGAGAAAAATACAAGGTTTGGAGTGTGAGCAGACTTCTTCGTTGGAGGAAAGTAGCATAGGCTTGTACTACTTGTTTGGGGAAGGAAGATACTTGTAAGTATATTTTTGTAAAGATTTTTTTGCCCACTTGGAAGAGCACAATATTTATTTTAGTTGAGGATAGTAGCCAGAGAGGCTAGCCGTGGACGTAGGCAGAAGGACGAACCACGTAGAAATCTGGTTTGTGTTATTTCTCTTTTTATGTTTTGCTTTTGTGGTGATTATCTCTATTAAATTTATTTAGAATAAATCAATACAATAACTCTTTTAAAAAAAGAAAATTAAGGTTTTAGAAGAGCCTCAAATTGAAAATTTCTAAAACACACCCAATTAACACCCCCGCCTCTTGCGTGCCATAGCCACTTTCATTTTTTTCTGCATGACTCCTACTTTTTAATTATATTCACATATAAAAAGATTTTAATTTACATAATGACTCTTAGGTACACATGATCATTACTGCACTTAGTTTGAGGTAATTTTATGTGTAATGTATAAAATCTAAATCTAAATATAGCTAGCACTACTACTGATCAAAATAGTTAGAATACTATGTAATATCCAATAAAGGTTTCACGTGACCTATAAATTTCTTACTAGTATAAAATATAAATGATTAATACTTCATTTATAGTGGCCCTTTTATTTTGGGAGAGACCCTCTTCATATTCCCTCTTTCAAAAATTTCTTCCCAAATAACTTCTACCAAAAAAAAGCTAAGCTGAGGAAAGGTAAGATGAGATTGAGCTAATATAAAGAAGGAAAAACAAAATAGATATATATGAAGATATATAATACGATCCTTGTCACATAAACAAAAGAAAAATGAACAAAAAAGAATTAGACAATACTCAACCCAAGTAAATATATAAGAAAATCCTTATAGCAGACCTTAACATATGAACCAGAGGATAAAATTAAATTTATTTTTTTTTATGTTCAAAGAAAATTCCCATAACATCATATCCTCATTGTCAATTACATTCTGAGGGACACCTTGGAAGTCTCTCAATAAAAGATGTTATGCTTGCTAAATATGACATTATGAAAGTAGGACTCCAAGGTAATTTTTACGATCTCAATAAGGGAAACCTTCTACTATCAAGATAAGGCAAAACTGCAAGGCAGCAGGTGGACCACAATACCACCTCTCAACCAAAAAGTCCTACGAGATGACTACAAGAACTTCAAATAAAAAAGGGCCCAAGAGGGTAGCAGTGAAAGGTAGGAAAATATATGAATTGAAAAAAATAACATAATCAGGATATTATGTATCCATCATCATAGGATATTGAGACTCTACCTTTATTTGGTTGTGAAAGTTATAAACTTAACCTGACTAGAAACCCCCTTTCTCTACAATCCGTGTGTTGCATTGTTTAAGTTAGTCTAGAATTTTTAAAGTTAGAGTAAGTAAACTTTAAGCCCTTAAGACTCTACCTAAACTGAAAATGAAAAAAGACTTACACCCATTAAGGGTATGTTGAGAATGCCTACAGATTGAAACGAAATGAATGAACCAACTATAAAGCTTAGTCATCCCCAAAGGAGTTACGCATTCGCATAAGTAATAAAAAAATTCTCTAACATCGAAAGCCATGTTAGCTAAACTCTTGAGTGTATAAACCTATATTTGGCCAGTCAGGTTAGAAAACTGAGAGCACTTCCCCTCAAAATATACAATTGTTATCTAGACCAATCTTAACCATGGAGGATCTATATGTTTGGGGGATATATTCATACAATTATGATCATCTTAATGTTAATGGTCAAATTAGAATTTGTTAGTTGATTTGAAAATAATTTATTTTAATATATATATATATATATATATATATATATATATATATATATATATATATATTGTAAATCAGATAGTCCACAAGTTAATCACATTGTCGGGCTAGAGCTATCGACAACATAAGAAAGCAAGGGACAACTTCTCACCAAGTGTTGGTGAATAATAACATCAATCTTGCACACTTCCCAAAGGTCCTCGGGCCAGGATATACTACTCTATTATCCCACTTTTAGCACCAGAAGCGTTTCACATCATTGTCTTTAACCCCAAACCATCCGACCTATAACCTCGCTCGATGATCCATATACCACTGTATTTCAAAGATCCTCAGCTGCCCCCAAGGGTTTGAATACTACATTCAAGACTCATACCCTTGAGCATTGGGTTTTTCTGTAGGATAAGTAGTAGCGAAACATTTTTTATGTTGACATCTCTTAATTTAAAGGGGTTAAAAATCATATCTTGGTGAGTCCTTATGAGCTTCATTTTATCTTTTTTGATCGTCATATTTTGGGGATGATTTTCTTCAACAAAGTGTAGTAAGCCCAAATGTTCTATAGAATATCCAAAACTTATAAATATGTTCAAAATGCAATCCTTTGACACCTTTAAGACTTCATAGAACACCCCCAGCTCATTTGGCCTTTCTACATTATTAGGTGTTCAACCCCGTTACATTAGAGATATTTTGTATTTTAAACCATGCTCAGTATTTTATGTCTTAATTAACCCATGAGTAAGGTGTACTAGTTAATTCTTTGATATCAAAGTAAGGGTTAGGTGGGCGAGACCCTAAAGGGCACATTTGCCAAGCATTAGAAATTCACACTCTTACCATCCCTCTGGGTTTGAGCTTGTATTATCTCAAGATGTTCCATTATCATTCATGTTTTCTTCTTTCAACTACTCTTCAGGTTATATTATGTCAAACCAGATCCACTATTAAGCTCTTAAGCTTTGAGAGTAAACTTCTAATTTTGAAAACTTTTTATAAAATGTGTTTGATCCTTATTAAATGGATTGAATTCTACTTAACCATTGATTGGGGGCTCTAAATAAGTGGATTATAGATTTTCCGGCTCATACCCCTCACTCTTGGATCATTCAAATTCATTCTTTCTTCATATAGCCCACAATTCAAATAATTACAAATTTACTCTTTTTAAGAAAATGTTGAGTTGCTTCCTTATTTACTCTTTGTGTTTCAATCACTTCAATAAATAAATCATCATAAATCTTACTCATTTTCCTTTTGATTTGACCTAAAACTGATTAAATTAAGGTTAGAGTGTAAATTCCTAAAATTACCATTTTACCCTTACGGTTAATGCCCCCCCTAACTTTCACATTTTAATTCAAATGGTCATGAAACTTCACTAAAATCTTAATCATGGATTATTTAAGACATTAGAGAAGAAATTTTATTTTTTAAGCATTTATTTATTTTTTATATTTATTTATATCAATAATTCTGAATTTTCAAAGATAATTAATTAATTTTTCCAAAACGTGTCCTTTATCCTCAAGAAATTTTATGATGTTTATTTAGGTAAGAGAACCAATCAAGACCATTTTGTGGTTTTTTTAATTATGTTTAATTTTTTATTTATTTTAATGCATAAATACTTGAAAAATACATTTTTAAATTTCAAAAATCCAATTTTATTTTTCTTTGATTCCCCTGACCTTAGTGAACTCACAAGTTGATTTTATATTTTTTGGATTTATTTTTTATTTTTTATAATTATTTAACAGAGGCTTTTAACATAGAAAATTAAGGCTTTTGTTGCTCTTCTACTTTGGAAAATTTAGAGAACATCCATAATAATACAATGAATAAGCACTAAAAATTTCATGCAATAATAATTTATATTTAATTTTTTTATGATTTAAACAAGCTCTGGAGTATTTAATTAATTTAAAAATAAATATTATATGCCAATTTTTTTTTAATTTTTAGTCCATTAATTTCTCCTTTGTCTGTTGAGTATAGGAATATTTTTCTTTTATTTTTACAATTTCTTTACACCAATATATGATTTTTAAAATAATATTTTATTTTTCAGTATTTAATTAAATAAAAAATCCTGATTTTTTTTTTACTTAACCATACGACACCCATTTAAGACTTAACACATAACACAAATTTTTTTTTTCACATACACATATATTTAAAATTTATAATATCACATAAATAAATCACATTTTATAACATTCAAAATTTGATTTTTCTCTCTACACACATACAACATTCAAAACTTTATTTTACATACATGACACTAAATTTTCATTTATGTTTTAAAAATGTAAATACATAATTATTAAGTGCTAAAATGTAAACATTCATTTTTGGTGGTTTAAATACCAAATGTATGACCTCATGAGGTTTGCATTGTGTTGTCATTGTTGTTTTGCATGTGAATGTTTATGTTTGTGGTGTGTGTGTGTGAATATCTAAAGCCTAAGTTATTTGCACATGAGAAATCTACATTTTGGACGTGTTTGAGCGACATACACAGAGATCATTAAAGGTAAGATATGTACTAGTGTAAATACCGAAGTTTAAGTTTTCGACATGTAAGTGTGTTAGATTCGAGTGATATGTATTTAAAACTCGAAGTTTGGCTGGCATGCACGTAAGTAAATGAGATTTAAGCATTGCGCATGTAAATACGTAAAAGCTACATAGCGAGCATGCAAATATAAAAGGTTTCAGTGCCTAGCATGTAAATACATGAAATTGAAGCATGTTAGCATGTGAATACATGAGACTTAATTAACAAGCATATAGATCTTCAAGTTTTAAGTGAGGTGTAAGATTTGAGCGATGTGCACGTAAATACACATGATTTGGGTGTCATGCATGCACATATCAAAGTTTCTGCGTTAGATATATAGATACACAAGATTTGGGTGGTATGAATGTAATAAATAAAAGTTTAGGTGGTATGTATGAAAACATCAAAGTTTAGGTGGTTAAATATGTGAATTCTAAGAGTAGTGCGTTATGCATGTACATATGAAGTACACAGAGAGAGAGAGAGACACACACACACACACACACACACACCCACACACACATTATTATTATTTGTATTATTATGTCATTTTGTGTCATGCGAATTTTATTTTATTTTGGGAGAATGGATTTGGATTACTTTTTGGGTGACTTTTAGTCTTTGGCATGAAAATGAGTTGTACTAACCCATCATGAAGATTGGGGTTCATGGGGGTTGGATGGACAAGTCCTAATCATGGGGATTTGGGTTAAGCATAGGTTTGAGTGAGTCATTAAAGTGGCTAACCACTTTGGGGAATCCAAAAAGGTGGTCACCTTTGGTCATAAGTGGTTTGGTGGCTTGCATGTGGCTTGAGCATTTTTCATGGACAAGGAATTTAGGAATTTTGGGCATTTTATATGGCTTTATCATGAAGTCAAATTTGAAAGAAATTAATCATGAATGTCATGGTCTATGGTTTGATTTTTTTTAATTAATTGGATGAGGTGTCTCATGATATGGTGGAGCGAGCTTTTGATTTTAAAAGAAATAAAAAATTGGGCTTGGCTTAGTGGGTTTTAGTCTTGGTTTTAAGGTGTGGGGATTTTTGGACTTGGATGATGGGCTTTGGTTTTGGTTTCTAATGGTATTGAAAATTAATCACAATGGGCTTCATGAACGCTTGAATTTGTCATGATGGAATTTAGGACTTGGGCTTGGTGAATTTGGATTTGGCATGTATACTCAAATTTATTAAATTTTGGATGGGGAGGGGAAGGTTGGGGGGAATTATTAGGGGTGAATTTGAACATGAACTTGAAATTGGGTGGTTTGGATTTGAAATTTGGTGGATTTTGAGGGCAATTCGACAAGATGAAATTTGGCTCTCCTTGTTATTTTGGGTAATTTTGGGTGTTTTGGTAAACTTTGAGAATTTTGGGACAATTGGGTAATATAGAGGGGTTTTAAATGATTTTGGTGGGAAGTTGGGTATTTGGACAATTTTGGGCATTTTTGGGAATTTAGGGGTATTTCGGTCATTTTGGTGATTTTGGGGTATTTTGAGGAGTATTGGGAAATTTTGGGTAGTTTGGGTTGACTTTAGATGAACTCTAAATTTATGGTTATTCATGTGTGTTTCTAAGTATAAGGCATTGTTCTTGTGAAATAAAGTTGCCAACATATTTTACTTTACCTAATATTCATTTAGCAACAATTTGGCCAATCAATTCTTAAAACCTTGTGTGATCCATGGGTGTCGGAAGAGCCATAGTGGGATTGTTAGGCTAAATCAAACAAATCTTTGATTTATAGCCACATCAAACTTGAAAGATTTGCAATCTCTTAAAAAAATATTTTAATGTAATGACTTAAATTGATTATAATAAAACAATACCTATAATATATAAATGATTAGGTTTTCTATTTATTAGAAGGGATTAGAGAAAAAAAATATATTTCTCTCGATTGACAACAACTGCAGATGAATCATAGACCTAAATTATTGTTAGAACAAAATATAAAAATATTTTCTTAAAAAATATTGTTTGAATGTATTGGATAAAATTAATATTTAACTTAACAGAAAATTTCAATTTGATCTGCGTGGAGACAACATTTTATTCACTACTATATTATCTGAAATGACACTCATACACGTGTCTGTCACAACATTGTGGTTTGGTAGCTTTATCATTACATAAAAGCTATATGAGTACTTCGTTCAATTATCTTTAAAAAATTATAATTTAACTTTAATAATGAATGAAGAAGGTAATTTTATTTTCATGATTATATTTTATATGAATATCTTATTTGCAAATTAAATTCCTACCGCTTAACATCTTGCATTTCAAGGCTTAGCTTTCTTATTTTAACAAGGCCAAGATCTACTCTTAACATGTTTTCATCCAACTACATAATTAGGTGACCAAACTACCACTTCCTCGAAAAAATCAGGAGAGGTGTTAATATCATCTTCTCAACACTCCACTACCTCCTTCCATCACCTTATCAGTTTGGCATCGAGGCTAAGGTAGGTTTATCTTGTTAGAGATGAAAGAAATTTTAGGGCTTCTTTCTTTTATTCAGCTGTTATTTCTAATTTTAGCTTGACACCTCAATTACTTTTGCTAACTTTTTGCTACAATTTTTAGTATTCTATATAAGAAGGTAGGGCTTAATGGCTTCTCATGTTGCTACTTGGTTTGGTGATCTAATCTAAATCATTTCGAAAGAGTGGTAATTTATAATTTTTTGATTATTGTGATGAAGTACAAATATCTATCCCACCTTTCCTCTTTAGTTTCTTTCTTTCATCCACAACTTCAAAATTTTCTTTCAAATGTTCTTCTCCTCATGAACTACATAGCTTCATGAGTTCTTATTTTACTTTCGGTGACCAAGATTAACCCTTTAAATTAAAAATAAAAAATATTAAAGCAAATCCTTTTATATGATTTTGAATAAGTTTTAATTACACTTTATATATTTTTTTATTATAATTTTTTGTTAAGCTTTAGCACCCACTCTCTTGAAAAAATTAGTAAATTATAAAGGAGATACACATACTAATGAATATATGGTACAATAAAACATACTAATGAATTTTTTATTGATGCAATGATTAGCCATGTTATGAAATATCATTGTATTAGAAAATTTTAGAAAGTACCTCCCATATTTTTTTTGTCCTATGTAGTTCCTATTTTCATAGTTTATGATTTGTTTCCTCTATACTTACCACTCTAACTCCCTACATGTCTAGGCTTGGCTTTTATTAAGGGAATTGAGTAGCTACCATACACACAATGTTGCCTAGGTTGAGTTATGATGGGCTCGGTTCAACACAAATTGGCAGCTATAAAGAAAATCTCATCAAGGTCAAGAAGTACATAATGAACTTGTTGACAAAATACAAGTCATCATAGCTAAACAACATCTTCCTTGGCACTCAATGAAACCATTATTCAACACAAATCATTTGAAGTCGCCTATAGCTCATCAAATCAACTCACACAAGCTCCCTAGCTATTCACCAACAAAATCTCATGAGAAATCACCCTTCCCAAATTAAGCCCGGTTATGTAACTTCACTAAAATTACTCAAATATAGCATTCTCCGTAGCAGAAAAAGTGCCTAAACTCAAATCTAGAAATATAAGATCAGAGGGTGAGCTTGAGAGATTTATTATGTTGTACTAATTTTGTACTTTCTAGCAATCTCAAAAAATTCCCTAAAAAACTCTTTCAAGTTTCTCCATGCCGCTCTCTTTCCCATTTTTTTTTCTCTATCCATTTATTTTGAGTAAAATTTTGTATAATCCATGCGCAAATCAAAGTCCAACAAATTCAATCATTTTATGTAAAACTATAAGTTAAAATCAAACATAAAAGAACCCAAACTAAATAGATCTGTTTCTTCCATCAGGTTCAATTTTTTGATTTAAGCTGCTTTATGCGCCATTGTTTGGCCCACGCTTAATTTTGTAAGAGCCAACCCCACTTGCAATTCAGAGGTTTAGCAGTAATTCAGCCTGAGATTCGATGTAGAGACAAAGCACAAACAATTACAATACTAGAAAAGAGCCTCCCCCAAGGCTTCAACCCGACCCACTACAAGGATAGACTACTTACCAACAAAAATTAAGTAAAATATCAAAATAACAATTACCTTTCGTGCCCACTTTTCCCTCCACTCTTCTTTTCTCAGTTTCCTCCACACTTAATGTTGTCAGATTAGTGAAAATTATGAAACAGACCTACAGATACTGCGCCTGTATCCGTTCTCTATTCTCCTCCCACCACAGCTTGGCGTGTACTTCTCCGAACCTTTCGCGACTGCAAAGAGGCGAATTGAATCAGTTTATAAGAGTGTTATAACAAAAGAAATATATAATGCACATAAGACGTGTTAGGTTCCATGTATTGCGCAAGGTCTCATACGTTATCATTGATTTACACCCAGAAACATATGAAATTGTAGATTTTTGTCGCTTTTACACTAATAATTTTTGCACAGAAAAAAATATAAATAATTTATATTTCAAGCTAAACTAGCACATGGTATAAGATACTTCTTTTAACTAGTAAGAAAAAGCCTAGATATTACCTTAATAGAAAAAAAAACAGCTTACAGAACAACCAAAACAATTTCAGCTTTAACAAAAATGTTTGCCTTGAAAAATTTAACAGAAAATTACTTTTCATAAATATGTTAAAAAAGATAACGTATTTAATGCAAGAGATGTAAAGAGGGCAAGCTACCTTAGCCTATTGATAGAGAAATTAGTCTGGGTTTAAGGCCATGTACATGTGGTGTGCGGTGTATTTTCCCAAAAAAGAAAAAAAAAAGGAGAATAAACAAAGTGAAAAAGAATATATAATTGAATGTATCAGTTAATTAATGCCCTTTATTCTTCCTTATAACTATTGAGATAACCACACGTATGTTACTCAAAAACTAGAAGTGAATATCAACATGTGATGCAATATTTTATCATTCTAATAAAACAATTTATCCAATGGCATATTTCTACTATTTTATCTATGGCCCTGATAAAGTGGCAAACAAGCAAAAAGATAAATTTCTTGTTATTTGCTCATCCTTAGGGCAAATAATTCCGGGAACGCATTTCACAAAGTATTTATGAAATAGATGATGATCACTAATGGTACAAAGGATTAGCCACAAAAATAAGCAGAAATTTGAGTTTAAACTGGTGAAATTATGAAAAAAAAAAAGTAGCATTGCTAATTTGATACAGCAGATGAAAATACTGCCATTTGTTAGCACAAATCAATTGCAGACACTTTTTCATCTTAAATATCAACAACAACAGCCTTTATCCCACTAAGTAGGGTGGGCTACATGAAACCTTTTTCTCAATTGTGTAGTATTGTCTTATTATCATTTAATTCTAATCAATTAAAATTATTTTTTACACAACATGCCCAAGTGTTTTTAAGTCTACTTCTACCTTTAAGATAATTCAAATCTAAAACATCACACATTTAAGGATGACTCCCCTAATCTAAAACATCATGAATGAAAAGGATAAAAAAAGTAGTTAAAACCTGAATCTGACGCGACGAAGCTCTCGGGCACCATCAGGCAGCTCTCGGATAGTAATATAAACTCCAGGTTCATCCTGCTCCACCCACTCCGTCACCTCCTGGTCACTCGCATTGCTTATGGAAACGGAGGCCGCCTCATCCCTCGACGAAGTTGTCGTCCTCGACGCATCAATCGACGATGCCTCCGCTCTCACCGCAGCCACCACCGACGCCGCCCCACTGCTGCTGCCGCATGCTCTTAGATGATGCGGCATTATGTACTCGGAAGGGTCCGGCACCGAAGGCAAGTAAACTCCGCCTCCTCTGCTGGATATCGATGGCGGCCGGAAGCCAGTACGGAGTAGCCGGTCCCGGCCGGGTGGAGGGGTCACTGGACTCTCCCTTGTTGAACCGGTCCGAGAGTAGAATGACTCTCTTTGCTGAAAAGAAACTCGAAAATCATGAGCATTGCTCTTACATAACTCATTAAAAAACCTTCATCAATAAATAGAACCCAACGAGGGTTTCTTGAAAGAAGAACTTTTATTAGTAAATTTCTCGGGAAATTGGGGGTAAATTATATATACCTCGCCGCCGTCGTCGGACCTCGGCGGAGTGGGGAGACCTTGTCGTCTGAATTTCTGCACGTTGTAGAGCTCCATTATCCTGTCATAGTTCTCGCCCCACCACCTCTGCGCCTGCCACTTGTTGAACATCTCCCGACTTTTTTTCACACCAGCCATAAAAATATATATATCCCACAATTCAATCAACAAGACAGCAAATATTCAATGGTGAAGTGATAATTTTTACAAAATACGGTGGGTTGTGCGTTTTTACACTTAAATTTACAAAAATATATAAGAGAAGTAAATATATAATGTATTTTCTTTATAGAAAATAGATTAAAATACTAAGGATTGAATTAACAAGTGATACAAACCTTACATAATCTTTTTATTATCATGAATAATTAAAACATAAAAATGAGAAGGCAGTAACGGTAAAATTACGTCCCTGGCTAAATTTCTAGAAATATTCAAATCAAATTTTAAATCTTTATTTTCTTGTTTTAATTCAAATTTTAAATCAAATAATGCTGACAAACTTTGAGGGATTCAAGAGCTATCCTACAATTTATTGTAATCCTTAAAATTTTAAAAATCAAGAACGTCATTAATCAAAGTTTGCATTCTTCTGAAAAAAAAAAAAAACTTAATCTTTAATAAGAATAAACCAAAAATAAATCAATAAAAACAAAATATCGATCATCAGTAACAAACCTGAAGCGAATGCGCTTGAGATCGTTGCCCGCTCCGCCAGGGAGAGAAAGAAAGGTGATATGGACTCCTGGTTCTACCTGGGCAATCCACTCCTTGGGCTCCCCATCATCCGGCAGTGCAACATTGTTTTCTCCGGCGGACACTGGCATACCGGAGCCGGCTGGAAGAATCCACTTTGCTCTTTCTCTGCCATCAGACGTCCCAGCTGGCTCCGAAGGCCTCACGCTCGTGAAGTCCCACGCCGGCGTGGAGTTCGAGCTCGCGGCACCGAGGTAGGTGTAGTGGCCGTCGGTATCGTCATCATCCATGACAGGGTAACGATGGTGGTGATCAGATTTGGGACGGAAGGAGGCGCCGCTACCTCCCTTGCATTGACGGTAGACGCCGGAGAACTTCAGCACCATGTCTTTTAGCTGCAGGTTGTTTAGAATTTACTTCTTAAATTAACTAGATAAGACTTTGAATTTGAACGCAAAAACTGAAAAGAAATAGTTTAGTAGGAAAGTCAAAGATCGATTAGTATCGAATATTTAGTCTAATCACATTAGATGGGGAGGAAACTAAAAATAATTCCAAGGAATAGAGACCTATTTGTATTTTGAATATTAAATCTGAATTATTGATTTCCTACCCTACAAATACAAGTGATCGCCATCACTGAATTTTACTGTGCAAATAAGAAATTAGGCGCACTGTTTTGTAATCATCTTTTTCCATTAAAATAAAATGTAATGGCTGACCGGCACATTTCGGTGGAGGCCAAACCGGCGGATAGGCCCCAGGAGATGATTATTCTAAGGGTCATTTTGCCAAAATAAGGCAAGCAAGCGGCCAAAACGAGGCGACTCTTGCTAGTGGTTGGCACACATCGCCATGATCACAGTTCACACCTGTTCCTTTCGCCAGCACTTCTAAAACGATTTTACTATTCTAAGAAAATAAGCATCACTTTCAAAATAAAATACATAAAAATTCAATTCATCAATTCAATATTTTCCAACAAGAGAATTTATTGTGCTTTCTAATTTGAAGCAATAAAGCTGGATCCAAAAAGCAAACAAATTAATAGACTTGAAAAGTAATCCGTAAATCGAGTACTTCGGCTAAGAAGAGTAGTACAGGCAGTAGCGGCGAAATAGAGTGAGCTCTGTGGAGACTGGATGGCAATAAATGGTTTAGACGACAGGCAGGAGTACTTGGTGAAGACAGGTCCCCTCGTCAACGTAGTGTTTCCAAGGACATTGCACAAAGCAGCTAGCAACAGCGTAGAAGATATGGCTTCTAGTGTTAAACTGTGTCCTTTTCAGTCCAGTATGACTTATTTAAAAATTTTTAAAAATGCAACGGTAATATAATAATATGTCAGTCTTAGATATGAATTTGAAACAATTAACAGCCATAAAGGAATCAAGATTAGTTTTATTGAAGTTTAAATCTATTGTTTAAAGCAAACAACAAATTCAATTGTTAATAATTTTATGCATTAACAATTTTTTTATTAATAATAAACCTGGCGTTTGTATGAAAAATATTTTTAAATTTTATAACATCTTTTGAATATCAAATAACTTTCGAGCTGTTCTTATATTTTGATTTGAAATAAACATATTGAAGAAGTTAAAATATCAAATATGTTTATTTATTAAAATAATCAAAACATTTTAAATTTATTTTGTGTTTTTAAAAATATGTCCATTCACTATTTAAAAAACCAGTAAGAATATGCTAAAAAAACATATTTTTAAGGAAAAAAATGGGGAAAAAAAAAACTCTTGGCATCCAATCGATGTGATTTTTAAACATGCATTTTAATTCAATGCTCTTGGGACGTTCTTGAGTTTTTTTTTTTTTTTTTTTTAAACCTGCTACTAGTATATTAACCATTTGGGTTTGGATTCTTTTACCCCACGCGGCAGTATGTTGATGTGACTCAATTCTATAGTAATATCAGGTTCAAGTTGAGCATTAAAGTTATCATCAACCAAAACTAAAATCAACTCAAATAAAAGCTGGCGGTAGGGCAGAATATCTTACCCATAAAGTTGAATCATGTTTTGGACAGAACTCTCAACATCTTTGTCCCAATACATATCTCTAAATACATAAAATCCTAAAAAGTAACTGTTTGTCCTAATTTCATACACATTAAGTTGCTGTTTTATTTAAACAATTTCGTCGTTTATCAAACCCACTTGTTCTATGTATTCGCTAAATTTCATTCAGCCCACATAGTGATTAGAGCAGAAGAAAGTGGTGAGGCTTAAAGAACAAGATGGAGTAGTAAGACTTTATTCTTTCCGTGAAGCAAAACCTTGTTTCATCCAATGGATATCTTTCACAGCGCGCTCCTTTTAAAAAAGACTATAGCCAGACTGACCCTTACGAGCTTATTCTTCTCTTTTCTTTAACGCAAAATAAAGCGGTAATATATAAAAAAAACAAATAAAGACACGAAAAAATACATGGGGACAATCGGCAATCACATCTCCGATCCCCCAAACCCCTTTTTGGACGAGCAAGCAAAGCAAAAGGAAGAAAGCACACACACACCAACAGTTACTACAATGCTGAGCCAGCACTGCTCGAGCTCATAGATACCTGCGCCTCCCAGGGAATGACAGAAAGGCAACACCATCGTCCTCCCCTTTAACTTGACCAACTTTGTTTCAGTTGGACCAGTGGCAAACACCGTAATTACTCATTTATCAGTACAGGTGCATCCTTTTTCACGTGCAAACTAGTGGTTAATCCAACAACATTTCACTCACAAGTTTTTGAGGTGTGTGTGAATCATGGTTCCGCGGAGCGGAACTTGCGAGGAGGTATGGAAGCAAAGAGACAAAGCGTGCTTAATTAACTTGATTGAGAACAAGTAGTACTACTTGCTAGGGTGGAATTCAAATTAATGGAAATCAGACATCAATGAAAAAAAAGCTTTTAAACTCGATCTGAGATTGCAAGATGGAATTCAAATTAATGGAAATGAAATAAAAGGTTAAAAAGCTTAAACTGATATGTTGACTGGCAGAGAAGTTTTTAAAAGAAGAAAAATTATAGAAGAAAAGCGAATATACTCGGCCAAAATATAACAACTCGATCATTCATAATAATTGAAGAAGAATTTCTCACTCAGAATAAGAAATTGGGAAATCTCTAGCAAAGAAGAATTTTTATCTAAGCCTTTTATTATTCAAATATGTTGTTTTTCAACCTAAATATGATGGTTGGTAGTACAATTAAGAGGTGATTTAAAAATGCTAAGTGGTGGTTCAGAATCACATATTCAATCATACTTAATCACAACGGCTATAGATTTATAATCAACTTTCCAACAATTGGGGTATATGCACTCCCAAAATTACGGCTAATATATATTTTAAATGCTATAATGTCAAACGTTGTATGCCATGAAAATCAAACATCAATGTTTAATGCTTTTTTATGGGGTAACTGATAACTAATCAATTCTTTTTAGGATCGACTAATAAGTTCTTTTTTTGTTGCATTAGGCTTAAAACTAATTTATTTAGTGAAAGAATAACAAAATTTTTAAATTCAACTGAAGGTTGGTTGTGTTGCAGTTAATTTCATGGCAAATGAAAAAAAAAAGCCGTTAAAAGGGTACAACTAAGATCCAATGAATATTTTAAAAATATTTTTAAAAAGAGAACAAATGTACAAAAATACCTCCTTTATCAAAATTTGATATAAATAATTTTCTTTTTAAAAAGTAAAGTGTGAAAGCATAAATGCATACAGACATTTATTTCGAGTCATAAATTACAGAGGCCAAAGCATTCAATCAACTAAATTAGAGCCGGATGAAAAAGAAAAGTAGAAATAAAAAACAGTTTTAAAAACTAATGATAATAATGGTCATCTGTGACTCAAACAAAGAAAAGATTGGCTTCTCTGGAGGGCAAAAATAACAAGGCCTATGGGCCCGGTTCAGGGGTCGGTCGTTATCGAGCCGTTGGGTTTGGTTCAGTGTTTTGAACACTCGAACGGAGCCAATAATGGTCCCACCGGCCCTGTCCCTTGCTTTGCCCAATTCGAGCAATGCAGCTCGAGGATCGCTACCTATCCATCCATCTATCGAAGAGAAAGAAAAACAGAGATGCAGAAGATTTGCAGAGAAGCGTGAAGAGAAAGAGGGGTCGGTCGAACCTGAGAACTCAGGCTTTTGACGGCGTCTTTGTTGCTTGGGGTCCCAGCACGCGCGGTATCCTCTCCGTCTTCCTCCAGCTCCTGCTTCGCACACGCGATGCACGCCAGCATATTCGCTTGCCGTTAAACTCACCGCTCGCGTCCACTTTCCCAGTACTATCCCTGAAGTAAATGCTGATTCATTCAGATTCATTAAGCTTGCTGTTCTAATTAATATCCTCTCAGCAAGCGCAATAATAACAAAATTCACAAATTCTCACCACGAATAAGTTATGCAAATATTTTTTTTAATTCAATTTTTGTGATCTTGATGATGATCAACTTGTTAATGCCATACAAAATTTGATCTCTATTTACATCAACATTAAAAAAAATTAGTAAGATCGATATATATGTTTCAATACAACTGTGTTGAAATCCTAATTCAATTTCTTTATCAGGAAGTATGAGCGAATGATTCAATTAAAGGGTAAAGGAGAAATTAAATTTGTTTTATCAAATAAGACCACAGATGCCTTTTATCAAATTATTTTAATAAGGATTTCATTCTTTTTTAGCGAGTCACAAACATTGTTATCTCATGGATCACATCCTTAGAGTTGATATCTTGTGTGGAAATCATAAGAGTAATTAATTCGAGAAAAAAAAAGAAAAACCATTGAAAGTTTCGAGAAAAGAATCAACTCAAAACATAGCTATGATCGAAAACGATGAAGGAAAAGCTAGGGCAAGTAAAATGAGATTCTGAAGTGAGCATACGGGCTTGCGGTGGATACACGACAGGCTACAATCCCTGTCGAGCCCAGCAGCGAAACAGAGCACTTCGATTGCCGGCTGCCGATGCAGCCGTCTGTTGTAGTCTGCTCGGGGAAGAGATGGCTGGGGCCTTAGAGATAGAAAGGAGAGCTGCAAATAGTCCAGCGGAGGAGTGAGGGGATTTGGCAACGGGGTTGGACGAGCAAAGGGAATGAGCTTATATAATCTGAGGGGCAAAAGTATATTTTAAAAGCGCAAGATTGGCCGATGCGATCGGCTCTTTGCAGTCGTAGTAAAATCTCAAATTTGTCGAGGGCAGCACGGTCATTTCAAAAAAATACATTATTTATTTAACTCCAATAATAGGAATGACAATTATCTTCTAGCGGGAGGGGGCAGGATGCTAATATTTAAAAAATGTAGGAAAATATTAAAAAAAGAAAAACGAAGAGAAATTGTGAGTCACACATTTCGGTACAAGGAAATAAAAAAAAGTGATGATTCGCCCAAAGCTGGAAACAAGACAAGGGCTGGAGCTAAGCTAACAAGGACAGAGCGGGTGGGGAAGCGGACAGGCGACAGTAGAGCCCCCACTCGATTCCATTCCAGGATTCGGGGGCTTCCATGGAATTTTAAAATTACCAAAATTTTTATTTTAAATATTCAATTTTAGTCGCCCTCAAAGAAGTAATTTATCTTCTTCTTCTTTTACTTTCAAGTTATTGTGGTGTTTTTTCATGGTTTTTGGGGCTTTTGCCGCGTGGATTCTTCGTTCTTTAGATTCATTCTTGGATCAACGCCACCATCCTTAAGTTGGAAGAACTTAGTCACAACTAATCTTACTAGACCTACTGAATTTAATCTTGTTTTTTGTTGCTATAGTTGATAATAAAAATTGATGTTTTAGAAAAAGAAGGTGTTGAAAGATAAAAAAAAGTGGGATCTTTCGCTTGTTGTGTTTGCATTAGAGAACCGTCCATTCTATGGATATCTCAATCAGGCAATTGGTAAAATCTTGAAACTTAAAGGCTCGGTTAAGCATTTTTTGTTTTTTTTTTAAGAGCACAAAAGCTCCAATTTTATTACTAACAAGTAAAAAATTACAAAAAACGGAATGCGATCCCAACCTAAAACCTATACAATTCACACAAAGAAGAGAAAAAAGGGTTCCTATTCCAAAAGAAAGGAAAAATATAACTCACACCATACCCAAATAAAAAACTATATTAAGATAAATCTTTAATAGCCAAAGCTAACAAATCATTCGGAAATCTATAAAAAAATTCAGCTATCGAATAGTTGTACCCAAATTTAGCAATCCAATGAGCCACAGAGTTTCTATCTCTTTGAACATGCGACATGATCACATTTAAATTTGCAGTTAAAGCTTTAATTCTCTTCAACTGAATCAAAATTCTCCAATACGCATCCATAGCAGACTTGCAACGCTTCCAAAGGATCAGAGAATCCATTTCAATAATGACATAATATAAGCTTAGCCTTTTAGCAACCATAAGACCAAAGACAACCGCATCGGCTTTAGCAGTTAAAGGAGAATCAGGAACGGACTTTGTAGCAAACCAACAAACAATGGAACCAACAAAATCATAACAAACACCTCCCATGCTAGCAACATTCAATTTCCAACAACTATCAGTATTTATCTTGAAGTAATGAGCATTAAGTTTACACCAACTAATCCGATTACATTGCCTAAAAGAATGGTTAGGTAAAAGCTTCAGTTGAATATTGCCAACAACTTATCCACCCGGAGACAAGCTTTTTCATAAGTAACCAAAAATGAGACCCAATGTATTGCAACTATTGGGCTTATCATCATTAAAAATGACATTATTCCGAGCAATCTAAATGAACCACAAGACCACACAAGGAACAATATTGAAAAAAAACTTTACCAATATTCTTCCATCGGTTAAGCAACTCAGTAAAAGAATGAAATTAATGATCCATTCTAAAATTAAGGAGTCTCTCATTGAGCATATGCCAAATTCCAACAATAAAACTACAATCACAAAAAAATATGAGTTATAGATTCCTCTTTTTATTTACAAAGGATACAAGGAGAAGTAATTCTTAAACCTTTCATCTTCAGAATATCATTAGTAAGAATGAGGTTATTTAAGACACTCCATATAAAGAAGGACATGGAAGGTTTTAACCATGGATTCCAAACCCATTCCAGATTCAAACCATTAGAGATTGTAATAGAAGACACAAAGCATTTAGTAATCGAATCTTCTAACTTCTTTTTTATAACCACATTATCATTATTATTACTAAATATAAGAATAGAAATAATGAAATTAGCATTAGTAAGATTAACAAACTCCATCAGTTCATCCCTCATCCAATTATCCTGAGACCAGAATTTATTAACCTTAATATTAATATCGAGGGGGCCTCCATAATGAAAAGCAAGAACCCCTTTACCCATCCATTCATTGAACCAAAAAGAACACTACCCCTTCCACAGATCCCAACACAAGAAATTCTCAGTTTCTTTAGAAACCTTTAACATTTCTTTCCAGACAAAAGTGTCTTTAATCTTAGGAGTAATAGATATAAGATGTTCCCCAGCACAATACTTAGCATACATCAACG
>NEWO01001520.1:57916-68479 GCA_003013225.1 Phalaenopsis aphrodite
AGGAAGAAATCTCTCACTTTCCCTCCACTCTTACAATCTCTCGAAGAATTCCTCACAATATTGGAACCTTTCTAATATCTAGAAACTCTCTCTAGCACTTCCTTTACTCCTTAGATTCTTTTCCCTCTTCTCTAGGCTCTCCAATTTTTGGCCAAAATAGTCTTTTAAAGTTGTGGATGAGCTTTCCCAAGAGTTCCCTAAGCATCCCTTCAAAATTTGGCCTTATCCAAAGCTTGAGTATGCATAACCGTCGAGCTCGCCGTCGGCGGACTTCTAAAGATTTTGTCCTGTAGCCTCGGGAAAAACTCACCGTCGGTATGGTCGAGGATGTCGTTGGCGGCCTAGTTCAAATTTCCACATTTTGGTCCTTTTCGCTCCAAATTTGCTCCTTTTTTCATCTTTTTTCTCCAATGACCCTAATTCATCATTCCTGCAACAAAACATCGAAAATACCTTTCTTTAAAGTGCAATATCATAAAAAATAATATAAAATAAGTATGAAAATCTCAACATTTTTTCCTCTGGTCAGCCATCACCAGAGAGCCCTTTGGAAATTGTTTCATGAGCGAAGTCATTAAAATGCACTTAATTTTCACAAACCCTAAAACACAAAGAAAATCAATTTTTGGAAACATAAATATCTAAATGACTTGATTTTCACTTTCTACTGTAATTTGAAGTTCAAAGAACTCCCCATATAAATTTCAAATTATTTGAAGCTCATTTGATAACTCAAATTGATTTTCTATGTTAAGCACCATTTTTAACACTAAAATAATTTTTAATAATTAAAATATAACTACAAAAATTATAAAATTTAATTTTTGGAGTTCTCTAAGATGAGAGGAATTTTCTAAAAATAAAATAGTAATTAAAATAAAAACTTTATTTTTAGCTTATTTTAATATTTAAATAATTAAAAAATGATAAAAATAAAAAAAATAACAAAATTCATGAAAACGTTCTAAATTGTTTCCTAAGAACTTAAGAACTATTGGAATATTTTTCTAATTTTCTAAGTGAAGATATTGAATTTTGAAGCTTAAAATAATTTTTAAAGGCTTAAAATGGATTTTCACTAAAATAATTCTAAGAATTCAAAGAAAAACCAGAAAAATATGAAATTTGTTTCTTTGGGTTCCTTGACCTTAGGGAGATTTAACAAAAATGTGAAACTTAATTTTCCATATTTAAAATATTTTATAATTAATAAATACTCCAGAACTTGAAATAATTATAATAATTAAAAAAACTCAAAAAATCATGAAATTTGGTCCCAATTATTCTCTGGTCTAAGTCTACCTCTAGGAAAAATTTTGAGGGATTAGGCTTTATCTTGGTCAAGTTAGGGAATTTTCTTTAAAAAAATCCTATTTCTTGCATTTAAATAAATAAAAATTAAATCAAAACTTGAAAAATCACATTTTCTCCTCTGATGTCTTAATTGACTCATGGGCGAGGAGGGATAAAAATTCCAAAGTCATTTGAATTAAATTTGATGAATTTTGAAGTATTAGAGCCTTAGGGGCAAAAGTGTAATTTTGGAAATTTAGCCTTAATTAGCATTTAGGCCTAATTCAAGAAAGGGAAATGGGTAACCTTTGATCCCAATTAACATATTTGGATGATTGAAACATAAGGGATTAATTGGTAAAAACCAATCTAACTTCTGTCAATTAAAGAATAAATTTGTAATTTCCTTAAATTATCAAACTTTGGGAGTCTATCAAATTAAATGATTCTAGACATAGGGTTATGAGTTTGGGTGTTGATAACTCACTAATTTAACACCCATATTTGATGTTCAAATGAATTTCAAAAATGAATCATTATCGCTTAAAACTCAATCTCTTTCAAAATGTAACTAAGACATCTATCAAAAGTCTAAAGGGCTTGGTAGTGACCTGGGGTAAATCAAATTTGATTAAATGAGGATTAGAAAAGTGATCATAATAAAAAATTGAACATCTTTAAAACACTACAAGCCCAAATTAAAAAGTTGGTTGTGTTTTGACAACATTAACTTGCCCCTTTAAGGGTATTCACCCGCATAATCCTCAAATTAAATTATAAGTGATAATTACCCTACTCTTAGGGATAATTTAAACATCAATGTTCATTGAGCATTAAAGATGTTTATAAGACGTGTTATTAAGAAACATAATAAGTTTAAAAGAGCTCGAGACTTTTCACCAGGCAGTAAAAGGGAAGCATGTACCTACTTCTTTCTCCAAATCTGTTGGATACCTCGAAGGTCTACTAAACTTAATATGTTTTGCTTAATAAAAATTATCCTTAATCAAATTAATAGGGACCCACCAAGATATGAACTAGGGTTAGGTAGATCACTAAAACCTTACTTCTCTGCTTGATATAAAGTGCTCTCACATGCATTTTGAGTTTCAAGTGGTGGAACGAGAAGACTCTCCAGGTACAATTTTTATAGTTTACAGTGCCATCTTTCTTGTACT
Source organism: Phalaenopsis aphrodite (assembly GCA_003013225.1). Classification (NCBI taxonomy): domain Eukaryota; kingdom Viridiplantae; phylum Streptophyta; class Magnoliopsida; order Asparagales; family Orchidaceae; genus Phalaenopsis; species Phalaenopsis aphrodite. The sequence goes on from NEWO01001520.1 coordinate 60,388, forward strand.
TTCATACTGTACTTTTTATGCTTATAAAACTTACATGCTAAACAATAATGTCACCCTACATGAAAACCAAAACTGTCAGGATAGCCACAAAACCAAACCCCAAAATCAAAATTTAAAATCAAGCAAGATAAAATTCACTGCCACAACATCCAAAATATAAGACAACTCAAAATTTAATCACAAACATCACACAAAATAACAACTACAACTAAATTAAGATGGCTCTATCGGATGATCGGGAATCCCTCGGAGCAGGTAGCCTACAGTTGCTAACGAGGCTTCCCACGGTCTAAACAAAATTATGAAACTCGTTAAGTTGAGTTTAGTAAATTCATTTGGACTAAGTGAATCCAATAGAAAATAGTGGTACCAAAACGAGGGAACCGTAAGATCCTAACTGGTGTCGTTCTAATCAACTTTAACATCTCCCATAACATTTAAAGAACTTCAACCATTGGTCCGGCTGATTTGACATCATAACTTGACACCTTAGAAAACTTAAACTCGCCACAACGAGAAGCTTGGAGCTAGCATGGTGGGCAGCACGACCATCTTCAACAGCAAAACATGTCTTCCCCAGCTAAACCATTCATTCCTTAGAATTAAAACAACCAAGCCATAGGATTTCAAGGTTGTCTACTTATGCAACATAAATCCTCACCTCATCTTTAGGCTTTTGTATAGCTCTGTTGTACAACATAAGCCCTAACTCGTTTTAGGATTTTGAGGTTGTCGTTTGTCACAACCTAAATCCTCATGTCTTCCAGGCTATTCATGTGATCGTTTCACACGAATGTAAGCCCTAATTAAATAAAATTGGCAGAATGAAACACCTAAATATTTCTCCTTAAAATTGAAGCCAAATAATATGATAGATTGGGAAGTCACCGAGACTCTCCTCTGGATCCATGACATCCCGTAGTTCCTCCTCCTTTGGACTCTACAACAAATGTTCCAAATTTGAACCAATCCCTTTTCACACCTCTCTGTCTGATCTCGTTGAAAAGTCCTATACTTTGACCTCCTTGAAGATAATATTTTCTAATTTTTATCGAGAATTTTCTTAAGTGACTTTAGTCATTTAAGATGCAATTAACTATAGGGGCTTGCCCTTATTAGAAGCTTGTCCAAACCAAGCTTAACATAAACCCTATTTAATTCTTCATATTAAATAAGAGAAATTGTCAGCAAATAAAATGGTTTTGCAGACCAAACAGACGTCATATATTTCTCAGTTTATTTGATCGAGCCTCATCCTTAAATCTTTTGTTTATCCTTCGAGATAGATACAAGATTTGAGGTACAACGCTCTTTCTTTTAAACTATGAAAAAGATGGGGTCAGTTTGATTTCATATTTTTCTAAACCTAAATCTATATGTAAATTAAAAGGTCCTTTTGAAGCGGGCAACAGGATTTTGATTTCGGCGACCGACAGCTTCTTACGAGTAACTCCTCAACCAAAATAGTGCCTACAGAACCCATTGAGTCCAGCTGCTTTCCTATTCTCCATAAAATCAAGAGTGCTCTTGATTTCCAAAGCAATAGGTATACTTGTAAGATTCATACCAAAATTGTCAGAAACTGTGTCATATAACGAAGTATTTATAGCTTGTAGAGAACTCCCATATGAAGTAAAGATGTTAGAATAATAATTTATGCCATCGTTAATTATTGCTTGCTGATTAGTGATGATGGTACCATCATTGCAACAATTCGAAGTAATTAGATTACTTCTTCTGTTCTTAATACAGGCATGAAAATACGCAGAGTTTCTATCACCATCGAAATAGTGAGTTTTATTGGCTTTCTGGACAAGAAAACATTCCTCTAACATGATAGCGTTTTTCAACTTCTGTTGACATTGAAGAGAACATCCCATTCAATAAGTTGGTTGGCATAATCCAATTCCAAAGTATTGACTCTTTTTTTTAGTTTCTCAATATGCATATTAATATTCCCAAACACTTCCCAAATCTAGCGTTTGAGTCTATTGACCAAAATCTTTTGTAGTTTCCACAACTTATACCCCGCATTTCCATTAGTAAAATTGAGCCAATTATCCTTAAGGAATGTCTTAAAATTATTATGAAGAAGCCATGTATTATAAAAACAGAATCGATAAGGGGTTTTAGAAAAAGAATCTCTTGTTTTCAACAGATAGGAGCATGGTCAGAAGCAGTGATAGTTAAATTAGTACTTCACACCAGACAATCTTGTTAGCCCAAGCAGCTTTAGAAAGATACCTATCCAATCTTTCAACATTATTACTTCTGTGCCAAGTAAATGGAATTGTTTTATATCTCAAATCAAAGAGACCCACATCCAGAATAAAATTGTTGAAAAAAGAGAAGAGATTGGGATTAGGAGCAACACCTCCCCAAAACAGATGAAATCAGAATAAAGTCTCCACCCAAAAGCCAAGGCTTCGAGTTAATATTTATATTAGATATAAGATTCCATAGATCTAAATGAACTTGTTTAGAACATCCAACATATATAATAAAATAAATGAAGGAATCATTATTATGATTAATATGGAAATGTCAAATCTGCTCATGATTGATAAGAATATCAATTTGTATGAAGTCCTTCCAAAACAACCAGATCTTATTATTAAGATTGGCTAAAGTGTGATAAGAACCAAACCTTTTCATATACTTCTCATTATTCTTTACTGCAACCATAGGTTCCAAGATACCAAAAAAAGGTAAATTATAAGTACAAATCAATATCTTTAATCTAGCAGAGGCATTGGTTTTAGCTATGCCTCTAATATTCCAAATTAAGGCGTTAAACATCATCAATAATTGTTTTCCCTCTACTTTGCCTAGAGGAAGACGGGATTATCCTCAGAGAATTGAGAGCTTCTGCCTTAATATTACCTAGCTCTCTTAAGCCCTTTAATTTCCTTTTTCTTGAAGATCTTTGTATTAACCAAGCTTTTTCAAGTTCTTTTTGAATTAATAACAAACTGTCATCCTGTACCGCATCTTTATCATAAGTAATGAGACTTGTAACAGGAATTATTTCATCATTAATCGGATCAGAAACTGGAATCAATGAATCAATCTTATATATCATAGTATTATCCTTCTTATTCAATTCAGAAACCTTGCCATTTCATTTATATTTTGAAGATCTTGATTATTGACCATCTCTCAAGCATTTTCTCTATCAGGGGATGAAGTAATCATCTCATTAGACAATCTGTGTCTACAAGAATCATTATCTCAATTATTGATTTGAGTTTCTTTAAGAATCTCTTTAGCCTTCAGTCTGTTATCATGTTTAGACGATCTTAATTCCGAATGAGCTTTATAACATGAAGAAATCACATGACCAAACATCTTACATTTATAATAGTATGGTGGCACAAATTCCATTTCAATAGTTTGCCAATACCCTATATTCTCATCCCCAATCCAAATATAATCGTGGAATTGAGCCGTAACATCTCTCTCAACTAGTATCTTGGCCATCGATGGTTGAGTACAATGTAGTGTTGCACTATCCATCTTTAAAGGATGGCCAAAAATAGAATATAACAATTACAAATGATAGAAGTGAAGCTTGAGTCCCGGTAAACGAATCCAAATTGAAACAATGGGTGATTCTTCCAAAAGATTAAAATCTGGTGTCCATTTCAGAAAATTCATATAACATTTATCAATTACAAGAAATTTCCTTGCGAACAAGGAAGTGTAATCCTCCTCTTCTTGTAATTTAATCATGAGATTATGCCCATGAATTAGAGCTAAACTCCATTTTTCTATAAGCTTTAGGTTAGAAAAGATTTTTCTAATAATTTTGAATCTCAAATGCACTAAAGCAAATTTACTAATCAGGGTAAAGTTTAAGGGCTCAATATGAATTTTAGTCTCCCTTACTTGAAAAAGAATGGCGGGTTTACCATTCTTTTTTGTTGGTTTCTTGAAGAGATCATTAGGAGCATCTTCTTCCATCTGATCTTTGAAAGAATTAGAAAATAGAATGTTAGGTAATTCAGAAACATTACCAGAGACAACATCCTTGTAAGAGGGTACATTCATACGAGTAGTTGAAGCCATTAATGATCTCGAAACAAGAAAATCCAAAGAACACACAATAACTCCAAGCCAAAACTAAGCCTAGAAGGTCTTACAGACGGATTAGAACAATCCCTCGCCAAAAACCAAGGATCGCACCAAAATCTCTCCAGGAATTCCCTTTATTGCTCCATCGGAAGAAACTCTAGCCTTCTTCTTTATTTGCTCGACCATACATTAGCTTCCACCATTATTAGCTTTGTTTGTCTTCTCAAGCTTCGCATGTTCGATTATCTTCTCGTTGAAGAAGGCAAGCCAAGTTTTTTTAATTTATTGGGGATTTTTTCTTATTTAAGTCTAATTATTTTGTTAATTTACAAATGGTACTTTCTGGTGGTCATTAGTTTATTGGAGGTAAATGTTTTCTTTTTAAAAGATCTGTTGACCTCACTTAGTTAAGCTCTAGACTTTCTTTCTTAGAAGCTTAGGACTTAACCATATGACTTTCCTGTTGACTATCCTAGAGGTTCCTGTTGACTATCCTAGAGGGCTACTGATGGAACCCTACCCGCTTAGAAATTCTAAACACTTCTTTACTCTTCTTGGAGTTCTACATGTTTGGTTTTGACCTCTAGTACTTAGTAAGGCTATCAAAATGGCTCATTGTTTGCAAACATCTCGTCTTCGACATGTTAATATATTGATGAGTAGTATTTTTTAAAAAAAAAATCGAATACAATGCTACAAAGATTTAAAGTCAATTAAAAATATTAATTAAGAAAATAGATTAATAATTATTAAATTAGATTCAAATGATGTATTAATATAAATAATAATTTTTAAATCTTGCCCCAATCCTTAACATCTTATAGCTACATGATTAGGGTCGTCAAAACGACTCTTTATTTGTGAACAGCTCGTGTTCAGCTCGCTAAGCATATGAGCCTAACACGAACACACTTTTTGAGCTCAAAATATAAATGAGCCGAACACGAGCTGAGCCCGGGCTCGCTAGTGTTCGACTCATTTACACCCTTAGTACTTAGTAGGATGAAACCAACATGGGGGAGCTCAAGCGGAGTCCCCATAGGATTGTGTGATCTTAGGGTTAGCCTTGGGTGGTGCAACCTTAGTCAGTATTGCACACACACCCTTGAACCCCTGGCCTTCGCTCACAACTTAAACCCTAAACCAAACCTGCTTAACCTGGTTCCTTAGTTTTTTGGAAACTAATGTGGGTGGTCCCCCAAACCCTTTGCCCTTGGCTAGGACTACTAGAACCAAAATAAGGATTCCCTTGGTCTTATGGCTCAAAAGAGGCTGATTTTATGATTAGCATCTTCAATTGAACCCCGTTTTCACCTCAAATCCAATTTTGATCTTTTGCCCCTAAACTTTTCTAAAATTACCAAAATACCACTCATACCCTAATTTTTTTTGTAAAATTACCCAAATTATCAATTTCCCTCCAAAAATCATTTTAGACCATTCCAAACCACTCAAATTGCTCAAAAACACCACAAAATTCTCAAAATTCCCAAAATACAACCACAATTGCCAAAATCACCAAAATACCCCTCATGCCCCAAAATCCCAAAAATTTCCAAATTCACTCTAAATGTCCTAAAAATCAATTTAAACCACCCAATATCTCTAATTGCACCTAAATCCACCAAAAAGAGCCAAAATCCTCTAATTACCCCTAAATGCCTAATATCTCCAAATCACCCTAAATTTCCACAAAATTCATTTGAATCTCTCCCAATTTCAATTATAAACTTAATTTCAACTTGTCCAATCCCAATTTAGACCAATTTTGGGTCCAATTGAACCATCCTCCAAACTCTAATTCCAATCCTAAGCCAGAAATCGACAATTTGACGCTACCCCCAAATTCCATCTAATTAAACCCCATGGCCAATCTAATTCCCCCAATTTCAAATTCTATATTCCTCATGACAATGTTCTAAATCAAAATGAACTTTAACATGACCTAAATCCAAACCTAAGTCTAAACTAAACTAAATTTTAAGCCAATTACCCCAAAATTGAACCCAACTCAAAATTTTGAGCAAATTGGCCCATGCAACCATTTTGATTCCACTAAAATTGATTCCGAAATTCTTCATGACACTTATTTAAATCAATTTCAACTCTCAATTGGTTTAGATCTAAGCCCAATCCAATCCCAAACCCAAATTCAAGCTTAAACCCCATTTTCAACCTAAATTAAAATCTTAACCTAACCTATCGAATAACCAAAAGCTTAATTATCTCTTTCATACTTAAGCCCTCTAAGATGTCATTCATATCACTTAGCCCACCCTATATAATGCCATGGACCAAGAGTCCCCCAAATCATGGAAACTTTGCCTAATTTTGGCTAAACCCACTTACACATGTCATTAGCCATAAAGGCTCCAGGTTATCACCATGAAACCTTCTCTGATCTTTCCTGCAACACCTAGCTGCAACCCCAGCCTTGGCTGGCCGGCCGGCCTTGTACCTGGAAAACTTAAAACTCAGGAGCCTCCTTCATTGACCAAACCTAAATAACACCCATCCAGTGTGTCAACCTCCCATTGGTCACTTACATCAAATTCCCCTCCACCTATGCTGCACTTTCGCCACCCTGGCTTGCCCTGTTGGCAGTCATGACCCGGTCTATAAATAAGACCCCTCTCAAAGCCAAATGAGAAGAAGTGCTTCAACCTAAGGGATACTCTGCCTAATTGTCTTCAAAATCTTATAGTATTCATAAGAAGCTCACTCCCACCATTTCAGCCTCTCCCCTAATTTTAAACTTGAAAAACATGACCTTTTGTGGCCATTTTACAAAACTCATCAAATCCCCAAATTGAGCTGCTCTTAAGCTTCACCAGAGCTTAATAACACTTCCTTAATCAAAATCTCTTTCTCCTGAGCATTCTAACCTAATCTTAGACCAAGGCTGCACCACCTATTGGTTGAACTCATTCTTATACCTTATACCAGAGGAAGGTGACGATTCAAGCAAGTTGGTGGGACTCCAAGGAAGCTTCTGCAACCACACAATTGAGGCCTCACCTCTTGGATACAGATATAACTTAAAATCCCTATTACTTGGTTTGTTTTCCCTAATTAGGAAGTAAACTTGTATTTCATACGCATATGAACGTATAGATAAGTTCATCTGGCTTATATGAAGGTGTAGGATAAAACCCCATGTGATTTGGTTGAGTATTGAGTGAGATATTAGGTCTAGAAAATGTGTGGTTCTTGGGTTAGGTCAGTTGGGACGATGACCAAGAGCCATTGATTCATTTGTGTATTCCATGGACGAGCTAGATCCCGCCGGATGAAGCTACGGGACTTGAACCGCGAGCAGAGTGACAAGTCTGCGTAAAAAGTGAAACGAATCAGAGGTTGCAATGCGTGCATTCGATGACGCCGAGGTTAATGTGGGCGCCATGTGGATAAGTAGAAAAATAGGGTATTTTTTATTTAAATTAATTCAAAAACTTTAAAAATCATAATTTGGTGTAGAAAAATCATAAAAATAAAATAAAAGTACCCTAATGCTCACTGAACAGTGGAGAAAATTATGAACCAAAAGTAAAAAATTATTTGTCAAGTATTTTATTTTTAATTAATTAAATACTCTAGAGCTTGTTTTTATTCTATTTAATTAAATATTAATCACCATGACTTGGAATTAGAGAGTTTATTCTCTATGTGATTTGGAGTGTTCTCTGATTTTTCCGAAGTCAGAGAACACTCCAACTCTAAAAGGCCAAAGTTTCTAAGTTAAGTCACTCTTTTTGCTCAAAATAATTATACAAATTTAAATAAAAATCAGAAAAATATGAAACTTATTTTGGTAGGTACACTGTGGTCAGAGGACCCTAGAAAAAATATAAAAAAGTTAAATAATTAGGTGATTATCTTAGGTAATTAAGTCATTAAAACTCCAAAAAATGAAAGAAAATAAAAAATAATTCAATAAATCACAAAATTTGATTCATAGTGAAAATTTGAAATTTGAAACCTATTTGAAATTTATTTAATATCAAAACTTATTTTTTTC
>NEWO01001522.1:31195-57517 GCA_003013225.1 Phalaenopsis aphrodite
TTTGGTCTGCGAAACCATTTTTTTGGCTGATAAGTTTCCTTATTTAATACGAAGAATTAAATAGAGTTTATATTAAGCTAGGTTCTAAAAAGCTTCATATAAGGGAAAGCCCTTAAAGTTATTTACATCTTAGATAATGAAAGTCACCGAAGAAAACTCTCAATAAAAATCAAGAAAAGTTATCTTCAAAGAGGTTAAAAGGATAGGACTTTTCTGTGAGATCGGACAAAAAGGTGTGAAAGGAGATTGACTCAAATTTAGAGCATTTTGGTGTAGAGTCCAAAGTAGAAAGAACTAGGGGATGTCGTAGATTTGGAGGAGAACCTCAGTGACTTCCAATGCTGCTCTATAGTTTTGCTTCAGTTTAGAAAAAAAGTATTTAAATGTTTCATCCTACCATTTTTATTAGCTTGGGGCTTACATTCATGTGAAAAAATCACACAAAACTCCTGAAAAATATGAGGATTTAAGTCTTAACGAACGAGAACCTCGAAAACCTAAGACGAGTTAGAGCTTATATTGTGCAAGAGAGCTATACAAAGGCCTAAAGGTGAGTTGAGAATTTATGTTGCACTAGGAAGACAACCTCAAAATCCTATGGCTTATTATTTAATTCTAAGGAAAGATATGTTGTTGTAGATCCTCTTGTTGTTGAAGATGGTTATGGTGCCCGCTATGCTTGCTTAAAGCTCTTTGTTGTGATGAGTTTAAGTTTTCTAATGCGTCAGGTAATAATTTCAAATAAGATGACCCTATGGTTTTGGTCATTTAAATGTTATGGGGCATATTAAAGTTGATTAGAGTGACACTAGTTAGGATCCTACGGTTCTCTCTTTCCGATACCACTATTTTCTATTAAATTCACGTACTCCAAATGAATTTACTCAAGTCAACTCAAAGAGTTCTATACTTTCATTTAGATCATGAGAAGTCTTGTTAGCAACCATATGTTACCTCCTCCAAGGGATTCCCGATCATCCGATAGAGATGCCTAAATTTAGTTACAATTGTTGTTTTGTGATGTTTGTGATTAAATTTTAAGTAGTCTTATATTTTTAATGTTGTGACGGTAAATTTTATCTTGATTATTTTTTTAGTTTTGATTTTTATTTTACAACTATTCTAGTAGATTTGGTTTTCATGCAAGGTGACATCATTGTTTAATATGCAAGTTTTATAAGCATAAAAATACAGTGTGAAAAATACAAGAAAAGATGGTACTGTAAATTATAAAAGCGTACCTGGCGAGTCTTCTCGTTCCACCACCTGAAAGGCCAGTACTTGTAAGGAAGGTATATAATATTGCGAGGAACTTGAATTGCAAGAGTAGATGAAGGTTTAGCTACCAGACCTTGGAAGATCCTGGTGGATAATTCTAGAATAAAATATGACAAGTTCAATTTGCTCTCCAAAAAATCCAGAAGGTTTCAAAGTGTTGAGGGAATGACCCTAAACTACTTTGAGGCTCTATTGAATTATGTTGAGTTCATTTTGAACTTATCATTTTGTTCCATCAATTATCCGAGGTTGAAGTGTGACTACCCTATTGCTCAGTGAAACTTGACAGTTTAATCATCTCAAGGATAGGATACTCGTTTAGTCAATTGATGTTTCATTTAAAAGTTATGTGAGTGGGTTCCCCAAAGGCAAGTCTAGGTTATTTAAGATTATGGTACCCACAATTAAGGTCAAACTTGTAATGTTTAAGGATGTCAATCACCAATTATGTTATCTTCTAAATCTGATCAGTTGAGTTTAGATGTCGAGCCAATGTCACTACTAAGCCCTTAACAATCGTGATAGGTGAAATGGTGACTATTAAAATTTTGATTTCAAATGAAATGTATTCTTACTAAATGGTCAAGTCATCCTCAACTTTTGTCTTAAGGGAAGTAAATTATCATCTTTCCGACTTAAGCTCATAACTTAAGAATCGTTCGATCTTAGTTGACTTCCAAGTCATGAAGATTAGGAGATTTATAATCTTGTTGACATTGTGCAAAGGTGGTGAGTGGGTTTCTACCTTTTATTCCCATTGTATTTCAATCACTCAAACATGCTTATTAAGGTCAAAATTGCCCATTTTCCCTTGGTTAATCCTAAATTTTAATTAAGGCATCAAAGTCAAAAATGACTATTTTGCCCTTAGAGCACTTCACCTCATACCTCATTAAACACAACTCAAATGATTTGGAGGGTTTATTGTGTTATATCCATGACGTAACTATAATGTTTAGATGAGAATATGTGGGCTTCTGAAAATTTAATTTAGTTTAATTATTTATTTAAATTAGAAAATAAGGAATTTATGAATTAATTTATTTAGCTTCTCAAGATAAGGTTTTTTTATGAGAAAATTATTAGAAGTTTCCCTAAGCGAGAGAAATACTTAGGTAAAATTTCATGGTCTTTTGAATTAAATTATTATAATTACTTTAATGGGAAAATAAGGAAAACCCACTTTTAAGCCTTTTAAAATTTATTTTTAACTTAGGAAAATTAGGAAAAATATTTTAATGAGTCCCAAGTGATCAGAGAATAACTAGGTACATTTTGAAATGTTTTGATTTTTTTTTGAGATTTTTAATTATTTTAATTATTTTAAATTCAAAATAAGGCTAAAAATCATGTATTTTACCAAACATAGCTTTTATTTTCCTAAGTACCCCTGATCACAAGGAGCTCAGAAAACCACTTTTCATAATTTTTCCAAGTGTATTTAATTTATTATAGTTATTTTTATACAAAAATACAAGGTTCCTTAGAAAATCCATTTGAATACTTGAATTCAAAATCAAATAATTTTCAAATTATTGCAGTGAATAAACATGATTTTTATGAACAATATCTGATTGATTTTATCAATTTTTGATAATTATTTAATTAACATAAATTAATACAAAATATTTGCATTTAATTAAATATAGAAATTCACAAGGTAATCCAAGGCATCAAAATATTTTTCCTAGACTTATCTAACCACAAGAAACCTACCAAAATTATTCTCAAAATTTTTCAAGTGATATTTTAATTTATGTAATTAAAATAAGCCAAAATGGTCACTCTAGCTTGAAAATTAGGGATAGAAGTATAAAGATGCTCTTTGATTGTAGAAAAATCAGAGAATACCCCCTCCTTTATGAAGAATGAACCTGAAAAGTTTCAACAATATTTAATCATGAAGAATTAAAATACCACAGAAGGTATTTAATTCATTAAAAATCATATGTTTTCCAAATAATTTTTATTTTTAGTTCACATTATTCTCCTCTGTTTACTGAGCAAGAGGGTATTTTTTTATTTTTATGATTTTTCTAGAGAAAGATATGGATTTTTGATGTTTAGGCAATTAAAATAATTCAAAAATCCTTTTTTTTCTACTTATCCAACGCGTTGCTTATTGGATCCTAGGTGGCTCTGAAAGAGCACGCGTCACTCCGCCATTTGAGGTCGCCACCCCCTTAGTTGCCACACAAACCACACTTTATGTAATAAGAGCTTTTTTGGCTTGATCTCCTTCATCCATTGAATACACCCGCGATTAGACGGCTCTCTGTTATCGTCCCCAGGTGACCTAACCCGTGATTCGTTCTCACTAAAACCTTAGGATCTTCGACTAGGCTCAACTAAATTACATGGATTTTTTCCCTAAACCTTCATCTACTCAAGATGAGCATATCTCTAAGTCTTATACGGTATGAAATATAATAAATATGGATGGAGAGTTGAAACAAGTTTGGTTTAGGCTTGTAGTTCAATACCTTTGTCTGAGAGGGGAGGCTTCAATCAGATGGTTGTGGTAGCTTTGATTGGGTACAATAAACCTCCAGATGAATTCCCAAGCCTTGGTGAATCATCTAGGTAGGATTTTGATTAAACTCAATTTCATGTGTTGGTCTAAAGCTAGGTTAGAGGCTGTTTTAGAGGGGGCTTTATGGGGAATCAACTTTTCTTATTGTGGGGATAGTGTGTGCCCAACTAATTGAAGTTTGGGGCACTATGGTGGAGTGGAGAAATCTGTCCCAGTTTTAGGGAAAATTTTAGTGGAGAAATTGACTCTAAGGGGTGGTTATCAATGGCTGAGAGCAAGGGGATTGCACTTAGGATGGTTTGGAGAAGCTCTGGTTTGGCAGAGTTTACTTAAGGTTCCAAGCACACTTCCTTGGCTAAGGAGAGGTCCATTTAAAGCCATGGCTGCCTGTTGGAGCTCAGGGCTTGGAGCTGGGTGCTAAAGCTTGTTGAGGTGGAGAGAAGAAAGGCTCTAATGGCCAACGGGAGTGAGCCATGTCAGGGAGGTTTAATTTTGGGTTTTGGCCATTTGGGGCTCCCTTGGGGTGGCTATTTCCAGTGGCTAAGGTGGTGGCTGGCCAGAGTTTGGTCACTTCTTGGCTCAGGGAGGTAAGGGAGCTGCTAAACATGGTTAACTCCTAAGGGTAAGTGATGATGAAGAATATATTTGAGTTTAGGCTAAATATGGGGTGAAATTCCATAAATTAAGGGACCATTGGTCCATAGCTCACCTTAGCTAGTTCAAATGGGTTTAGCCTAGTCCAAAGGGTGTAATTGGTGGTTGTGGTGTAATCAATTTGGTGGCTTAGGCATGACTAAGTGAATTTTTAGTGAAGGGATTCAATTTGGGTCAATGGCTAGAAGTTGGGTTTGGGTTTGGCTAGCCATGAAATTGAGTTCAATTGATTGATCAAAATTGTGTAGATGATTTTCATGAATATTTTTGGTGAAGGATTGAAGTAATTTTAAGTTTAATTGGAAGCTCAATTTGAAGGATTTTGGTATTTTGGTTAATTTAGGCATGTTGGACTAGACTTGGGTCTAGGTTGGGCTAAGGTTGAACGAAGCCCAAATTGGTGGTTCAAAATGGTCTATAGGANCAATATTTAATCATGAAGAATTAAAATACCACAGAAGGTATTTAATTCATTAAAAATCATATGTTTTCCAAATAATTTTTATTTTTAGTTCACATTATTCTCCTCTGTTTACTGAGCAAGAGGATATTTTTTTATTTTTATGATTTTTCTAGAGAAATATATGGATTTTTAATGTTTAAGCAATTAAAATAATTAAAAAATCCTTATTTTTCTTCTTATCCAGCGCGTTGCTAATTGGATCCTAGGTGGCTCCGAAAGAGCACGCGACACTTCACCATTTGAGGTCGCCACCACCTTAGCTGCCACACAAACCGCCCTTTATGTATTAAGAGCTTTTTTGGCTTGATCTCCTTCATCCATTGAATACACCTGCGATTAGACGGCTCTTCATTATCGTCCCTAGGTGATCTAACCCGTGATCCGTTCACACTAAAACCTTAGGATCTTCGACTAGACTCAACTAAATTAAATGGCATTTTTTCCTAAACCTTCATCTACTCGACATGAGCATATCTATAAGTATTATACGGTATAAAATATAATAAATATGGATGGAGAGTTGAAACAAGTTTGATTTAGGGTTATAGTTCAATACCTTTGTCTGAGAGGGGAGGCTTCAATCATATGGTTGTGGTAGCTTTGATTGGGTACAACAAACCTCCAGATGAATTCCCAAGCCTTGGCGAATTGTCTAGGAAGGATTTTGATTAAACTCAATTTCATGTGTTGGTCTAAAGCTAGGTTAGAGGCTATTTTAGAGGGGGCTTTTGTGGGGAATCAACTTTTCTTATTGTGGCGATAGTGTGTGCCCAATTAATTGAAGTTTGGGGCACTGTGGTGGAGTGGAGAAATCTGTCCCAGTTTTAGAGCAAATTTTAGTGGAGAAATTGACTCTAAGGGGTTGCTATCAATGACTGAGAGCAAAGGGATTGCACTTAGGATGGTTTGGAGAAGCTCTGGTTTGGCAGAGTTTACTTAAGGTTCCAAGCACACTCTTCCTTGGCTAAGGAGAGGTCCATTTAAAGCCATGGCTGCCTGGTGGAGCTCAGGGCTTGGAGTTGGGTGCTAAAGCATGCTGAGGTGGAGAGAAGAAAGGCTCTAATGGCCAACGGGAGTGAGCCATGTCAGGGAGGTTTAATTTTGGGTTTTGGCCATTTGGGGCTCCCTTAGGGTGGCTGTTTCCAGTGGCTAAGGTGGTGGCTGGCCAGATTTTGGTCACTTCTTGGCTTAGGGAGGTTAGGGAGCTGCTAATGATGGTTAACTCCTAAGGGTAAGTGATGATGAAGAATATATTTGAGTTTAGGCCAAATATGGGGTGAAATCCCATAAATTAAGGGACCATTGGTCCATAGCTCACCTTGGCTAGTTAATATGGGTTTAGCCTAGTCCAAAGGGTGTAATTGGTGGCAGTAGTGTAATCAATTTGGTTGCATAGGCATGACTAAGTGAATTTTTAGTGAAGGGATTCAATTTGGGTCAAATGGCTAGAAGTTGGGTTTGGGTTTGGCTAGCCATGACATTGAGTTCAATTGATTGATCAAAATGGTGTAGATGATTTTCATGAATATTTTTGGTGAAGGATTGAAGTAATTTTAAGTTTAATTGGAAGCTCAATTTGAAGGATTTTGGGATTTTGGTTAATTTAAGCATGTTGGACTAGACTTGGGTCTAGGTTGGGCTAAGGTTGAACGAAGCCCAAATTGGTGGTTCAAAATGGTCTATAGGAATATCATGAAGAGTTCTCAACATTAATTGAGTGCCAATTTTGGGGTTAGGGCATTCAATTTGGTGGAATTTAGATACATTGCTAATTTGAGGCAAATTTAGGGATTTCAAATTTAGGTTAAAAATAAATGAAATTAAAGCTTCACCAAGGCTGATTAAAAGTTCAATTTGGTGTTTAAGAGTGTTATGAAGAGTTTAGGATTCAAATTGAGAAAAATTGAGTAGCTTATGGGGTTCAAATCTGTGGGGTTAAGTCATAGGGCTAAAATTTGTGGTTTTGATTTAGATCAAGATTGAGCACAAAGCATGGGTCAACTAGACTTGGATATTATTTAGATTGATCAAATGAAAGGTTAATTTAATTTTATAATTGAAATTGAGGGGAATTGGAGCCAAATTGATGGACATTTGAGGTTAATTTGAAGAAATTGGGCCTTTAAAGACAATTTAGGGGTTTTGGTTAAAATGGTCAAATTGGCCAAAATGGGTACAATTGAAGGGTCCAAATTAATTTTGGAGACATTTGAAGTGATTTTGGAGGATTTGAGAAGTTTAGGGTGCCAAGGGTATTTTAGTAATTTTGGCAAATTTAGGGGTATTTTAGTAATTTTTGGGTGGATTTGAGAAATTTGGGTATTTTCAAAGAGTATGAGATGGTTTTTTAATAAGTTTGGGTATTTTGGGTGAATTTGAGGATTTTAACCAAATTTAAGGTTTCAAGGGCATGTGAGTAATTTAGGTGGATTTAGGGGGAAAAATGCCAAGGACATTTTTGGTAGAAATGGGGTGCCAACCACCATGTAAGAGTTATGGACCAATGAGATACCCATTGGAGTCCTTTATGTACTGGTCTTAGCTAAACCCTAGCCTAAGGCGAATGGGTTTAGGGGACCATCTACATGAGTCTCCCAAAAGATCAAGGGACCAAAGTCAACAATTTTGGTTTTAGGGTTGTGAGTGAATATAGGTGATAGTGAGTGTAAGTGAGTGCTCTAGCTCTAGACCAACACGTAGAGTCAGCCCTAAGGTCAAATAGTCTTATGGGGGCTCATCTTGAGCTCCCCTATTTTGACCCCACCTACTAAGTGCTAGAGGTTAGGACCAATATGTGGAACTTCAAGTTGAGAAAAGAGGAGTTTAGAATTTCTAATGGTTAGGGTTCCTTTCTAGTTTTCTAGGAATAATCAACAAAAAAGTCATATGGTTAGACCCTAGGCTACTAAAGAGGGAAAACTAAACCTCAACCAAAAGTGAGGTCAACACATATTTCTTCCTGCGACCATAAATTGACATTTTTTCTCAATTGAGATCTAAATTTGTTTCTTCACAAAATTTTTGAACTCCTGCTAAATGATCAAAGCATGAATCAAAGGAGTTTCCAAAAACTGAAAATTTGTCCATGAAAACTTCAAATCATTTCTCAATTAAATCACAAAAAATTGCATCATGCACCTTCAAAAAGTTGCAGGTGCATTACATAAACCAAATGACATTCTTCTAAAAGCAAAAGTCTCTTAAAGTCTGGTGAATGTCTTTTTTTCTTAATCTTCAAGAGCTATAGGTATTTGATGGTATCCTGAATATCCATCCAAGAAACAAAAATATTGAAGCCCAGCTAGCCTATCTAACTTTTGGTTCACAAAATGTAGAGGTAAGTGATCTTTCTTAGTGGCCATATTCAATTTTCTATAATCAATATAAATTCGCCATCTAGTGGTTTATCGTGTTGGAAGTAGTTCATTCTGTTTATTAACAACTACGGTCACTCCTCCTTTCTTAGTAACACAGTAAATCAGACTAACCCGAACACTGTTAGAAATTAGATATATGATATCAACATCAAACCACTATAAAAATTTTTCTCCACAACATCTTTCATGATATGGTTTAATCTCATTTAAGGACTGCACTAGGCTTATGATCATCTTCTATTAAAATTCTATGCATAAAAATTTAAAGGCTGATAATTTTAATATTTGCTCATGTCCATCCAAAGGCTTTCTTATAAATTCTCAAAATTTCCATCACTTTTTCTTTCTGATCTTAAGTTAAGCCAGAGGATATTATAACAGGTAATGTTGATGAATTCCCTAGAAAAACATACTTTAAATGTGTAGGAAGTACCTTCATTTCAAGTCCAAGAGGGTTTTCAATTGAACGAATAAGAGGTTCACTATTTTCAGTAGTGTCTAAAATCTCAAAACTTTCTTGAAAATAACTTGAATCCTCGGCGATTATCTCAATAGATTTATATTGAAAATTAGTCTCATCCTTATATTCTAGTTCCTGTTGTCTTGTTTTAACTTCACAACTTCCTAAAAAAATGGTTATCAATTAAACAAACAATAATCTCCTTTCTATAACATTCATCATTTTTTCCTTTCGTTGGATACTTCATAGATTTTAACAGATTAAAAGTAACTTTCTAGTCATTAACTCTCATAGTTAGCTCTCATTTTTATACATCTATGATAACTTGTCTAGTAGCAAGGAAAGGTCTCCCTAAAATGATTCGTTATTCTTTTCAACCCAAATTGAACATCAGTCAACTTAAATCTCATGCTCAACCCATATTGAACCTAAGTCAACTCAAACTAAAGGTTCAACTCAAATTGAACCTAAGTCAACCTAAACCATAGTTTCAACCCAAATTGAACCTAAGTTAAGTCAAAATTTAGGTTGAACTCAAATTGAACCTAAGTTAACGTAAACCTTAGGTCCTACCTAAATTGGACCTAAATCATCTCAAACCTTAGATTATACCTAAATTGAATCTAAGTAATATAAAGCATTAGGTCCTACCTAAATTGGATCTAAGCCATCCTAAACTTTAGGCCCTACCTAAATTGAACCTAAATGACATCAAACCTAAGATTCAATTCCAAATTAAATCTAGTTCACATTCAAACCTTAGGTCCTACTTAACTTGGATCTAAATAATCTTAAACTTTAGGTTCAACCCAAATTGGACTTGAACCAAATTAAACCTTAGATTCTACCTTAATTGAATCTATGTGACAACATATCTTAGGTCCTACCTAAATTGGACCTAAACTTCCTCAAACTTCAAATTCTACCTAAATTGAACCTAATACACTCCAAATATTTAGACCTACTTAAAGTGGACTTAAACCATCCTAAACTTTAGATTCTACCTAAATTGAATCTAAGTAATTTCATAACTTAGGTACCATCTAAATTGGACCTAAAAAATTTCAACCGTAGGTTCAACCTAAATTGAACCTAAACAACATCAATCTTTAGGTTCTACTCAAATTGAACCTAAAAGACATCTAACCTTAGGTCCTACCTAAATTGGATCTAAGAATTTAGGTACTACCCAAATTGAACCTAAATAACATCAAACTTTAGGTTCTGCCTAAATTGGACTTAAATCATCTCATACCTTAGATTCTTCTTAAATTTAATCTAAGGAGCATCAAATCTTAGGTTCTACCCACATTGAACCTAAATATTAAGTCTAATTTATTAGACTTTAATAAAATTTACTTAGGTTTAACTGACATCAGACCTAAAATAAATGACGTGATGAACTGAAAATGATGATTCAATTTCACATCTAAATCCAACCGAAAAAAATAAAATGAAATTCACGACAAAAAGACAAATGACATTAAATCCATATTATAAGACATTAAAAATTAAATCTGAATTGAAGAAAATGCAACTAGGTTTGAGAGGATATTTTGGAAGAGGTAACCCATGGTTGCTAACAAAATATCTTCCAGCCACATATGACGAGTCAAACCGCAAATACAATAACTTGGGACGACGAAACCATGGTATCTTGATAAGGTCATCCCAAACAAAAAATAAACGACAAAATGATAATATTCAATTGGTTAATAAATCACCTAAAATTTTCCAACCACTAAAATCCGAATAAGACATTAAAACTTAAATTGAACCCTAATGAACAAAAATCACCATATGCAACTTGAACATCTGTGTTCAAATCTGTGAAGATCTCTTGGATGATGCAAACTGTGGTTGTCCCGATCATGGTTTAAACACATTTCAGACTAAGTATATCTGAATACCCTTACGGCCTCGACACGATAGAGCCATAGACATCTTGACCGAGTCATTTAAAAATTATTCAACAAACTAAATTAACAAATTAAAACAAAATTTCATTACTAATCATGATCTATTTTGCAGGTTTTGTTGAAGACATGAGACAAATTATGCTTTAGATTTAATTTTCATGTTATTACGGTGTGCTAACTCTGTTTTGAAGGATCGACATTCTGAAGATGAAAAGGTGAACCTTAAGGCAACAAAGCGACAACAAAAAAATTACAAAAACAAACAACATAAACATAACATAAACAAAATAAAATTACAAAGCAAAATAAAACAACGAAAGAAAGCGGCAAAACAAAACGACAAAACAAAACCTTTAGGGTAGAATGAAATTCTTAGAAACCTATTACCTTAGGGTCAAACATTGATGTTTCTTTCCTTGACCTTGACACTTAAAAATTTCTTTGAGAACAAATGTTAGTCTTATTCGGGAGTTTTCTTGAGTAGTTTTAATTACTTAAGATGTAATTAACTATAGGAGTTTGCTCTTATAGGAGTGTTGAAGAACTCATAATAGGTATTGCACCTAAATCTCTGGTTATGAAATTTTTTTATGGTTTTCTTTGTATGAGAATCTCAGAAAACAGACACTTCTGAATTCTTTACATATAAAACCATTACGACATTTTCTTTTGTTTTCTATTTTCATTTGCCCTTTTCCACTTTCTCCAAGTCACTTAATATCTTAAGGTCATGCATGTGATCTAACTATAATAAGTCATTTGGAGAATTATGCAATAAAATATATAAACTGAGTGGCGACTCCTTTCAACAATGACATCAACCAACGACACGAACGACAGGAATTGGTGACAATGGCGACGCGTTCTGGCGGCGACAAGAAAGACATATTGTTAAGGTGACAAGATAATAGAAAAAAAAAATCTTAGGTGAAAGTTGAGGCTTATCATAAGGTGAGATTA
This sequence comes from Phalaenopsis aphrodite, assembly GCA_003013225.1. Classification (NCBI taxonomy): domain Eukaryota; kingdom Viridiplantae; phylum Streptophyta; class Magnoliopsida; order Asparagales; family Orchidaceae; genus Phalaenopsis; species Phalaenopsis aphrodite. Next base: position 42,840 of record NEWO01001522.1, read on the forward strand.
GACCAAAGATATAAAAAACATAGAAGGTGAGGCAGGAAATGAAATATTCTTAAAATAGAAAGCTGCTTGTACATTCATTACTTAACAAACTCTTGAAAATTTCTTACTCAACAACTATAAATTTTAATCCTAGCAAATTATCTTCAACATAGTAATTTATTTGGTTCAATAAAAATGGCTAAACTAGAGAACTAATGTTCACCCATGATCAATTATTGATTAATCAAGTCATAATGAGACCACAAATCCATCTTTTGCATGAAATGCCCAAGTCTCTGATCTCATATTAGATTTGAAGTTTTTGAGAGAGAGTTCAGTATGTTTATAAGTACAAGTAAATAAATTGAGTATTCAACTTATCTGTAAATTGAATTTATCTAAGGGATAGTTCAACTCATCCAATAAGGTTGTAAATGAACCAAATTGAGTTGTGTAGAGCTTGCTCAAGTTTAAGCTCATTTATTAAAATATTATTTGAGCTCAAGCTCGAGTTTGATTTGAGATTTTTTTGATAGATTTCATGTTTATTTTTTTTATAACTATGACTATTTGAGCTTGGTTTGAGATCGTTTTATTTACAACCAAATAACCCTTGTTGAGTTTATTATAAGGAATCACCATACCGTAGTTGTTAATTAACTGAACAAATTTGATTGAACATATTAATACGAAGCCTATTGATGTTAGCACTGCAACTTTAATTGAATGAACTGCTACACAAATAAACATCTTGCGAGCACAAAAAAGAACTTATATTCATAAATAAAAAGTAATAAAATATATGAAAGAATAAACTCTTACATTATCATAGAATATATGAATTTATAAATGAGTCTTATATGAGTATATTATTGAGCTACAATCAAATTCTGTAATGAGGTTGTCCATAGCCTTAAATATTATTGTTTATGATTGTAAATGAATCAAAGTCCATGTTCAAGTTAATTCATTTATCAATTGAGCACTAATAAAATTTTAGACTTTATTTGATTTGCTAACTAATGATCAAGAACATGCTCTAATCTAGCTAAGCCAAGTGTAGCTTGGCAAGTATATTGGTTTATTTGCAATCCTGCTTCAGGATCAAAGGGAGAGTACAATCTGTTAGAATTTAAAGTTATCTATTGGAGGGTTCAACTTGTCCAGGTATTTAATTTGTTCAAGGGAAAGTTTAAGTTGATTAGAAACCAGACATTAAAGGAAGACTACAACTTTTTTCTTAAGCCAACGCTTGTTAATTTCAGAAATTATGTCAGTCATATGTCTCAATAGCTATACAACACTCATCAAATCTGTAAAGAGCATGACATATATAACCCACTAATCCTATTTTTAATGGCAGGATAACGAAAAATTTTCTCTTGTTTAGGAATTAAAGTCGTTAAATAAGAGTTCAAGTCATTCATTAAAGACGACTGGAATGGTGATGCGGTCGTTGGACATTTTCTTCCACACTAAAAGATATCATGCTCGAAGATAACTGCCCCAAAAAATACATCCATTAAAATTTCCAAAACAACTTAAATTACTCACTAGAATTCAACCAACCAGAATACACTCAACCCATGATTTTATGCCCCTCCCAAAGCCTTGATACAAATTAGATACAATTAAAAACCACAACTGGGTTCATCTTCGTCTTAATGGACTTTCATAATTGATTTATTTATTTTAGATATAATCTTTGATATAAATTTATTGGGATTAAGGCTTTCTTGTTGTTGTATAATCTTTCATATAAATTTGATCTCCATCCTCATCTATAAATATTGAGTCTGCGTATCGTAACGTTTTTATTAACTCTCTTTTGCCTGGGAATAAAACATTACAAAAGTACTTTTCTTTATTTTTTCTCCGTCGGTATCTTTGCTCCTCTATTTTTTTATCATGCCAGATGTTGTCTTAATTTAAATTTAAATAAAAAAGGATGAGCTCAGCGCTTTATAATTGAAATATTATAGATTAAGAAGTGGCGAGAATTTCTTGTTACAAAAAAATATGTATTTGAAGACAACGTCTGACACAATATCCGGACTTAAAATAAAAAAGATATCTGGGTAGAAGGAAAAAATATTACATCAGGAGTACTGATGCATCAGTACTCAAATAGAGAGGTGTCACGTGACATTATGATGGGACCATTGTATACGTGGCACCTCCCCGTTGGAGTACTGATGCATCAGTACTCCTGATGTAATATTTTTTCGGGTAGAAGTGCTTGTAACTGTGGATGATTTTTAGAGATTAAAAATGAAAAAGAAATATTTGAGGCAGTAATGGTGCTGATTTTATTTTGATAGCATCATTTATTAGCAATTATATAAAAAATGTATGAAGCGAATGTACATTTTTTTTAATTTCAATAATAATATAAATAAATAATTCGGATGAATTATTAATTAACTAAAAGCCAAGAGGGAATAAAGAGGACTTATCTTTACGAAGGGACCACCCCATTATTAGCTGTCCAAAAGCAACTAGAGCTGCATGAGACTTCAGTGCCCACCCTCACATAATTTGCCAGTTTCTTATCTCTAACAGCAGGCCTCGTCTAATGCAGCAATAAACTTGTCCTAAAAGCTTTATTAGACGGTGACATTTCAGCACGTTCGAGCATGTGGAGTATACTCCGTTTTTTGGGGCCACGAAAACCCGAATTGATTTGTAAGAATTGAATAAAGCGAATTTCTAAAACATAAAACTATTTTAATATTATTCTACGAACAGCAATGCATTGCACATTCGACGGTGAACATTTTCATGAATTCCTCTCATCATTGTACTTCCAGCCATAGGCTGAGAAAATCTTTCAGAATATTTGATTCTCTTAGAACTGGAAAAATAAAATAAAAGACATTGTTGGAAATTAAATTTGATGTCAAACCACAAAGAATTGATCCATAATTTGAAAGTTTTGGAAAAATTCTAGAGACTCGTATTATTAAAAAATGTTTGGCTGATTCTAGAGGCATATTTTAAAAGATTGGTTTGATAAATTCTAAAATATGTGATAGAAAAACAATCTAGAAAATCGATAGTTATTATAGGGTTAAAATGTGTTGACACAATCTTAATGGGAGTGTCATAAGTATAACTAGACAGTGTGTTTTCAGTTTTGTATCACGAAGAAAAAGAGTGAAATAAAAATGAGTTTTTCATGTTGTTCATCTTCTTTTCTTACCTTTCCTCATCTTATAACAGCCTTTTCTTTCCAACAGTGGTATAATAGGGCCATAATATCTTTCTAGAGAGATGAAGAGCACTAGTATGATCCTGTTTCAATTATATCTTTCAATTATTCATTCCACTCAATGCTTTATGTCTAGTTTATCCCTAACTCAAAAGGATAGTCTAAGAGATTTGAGGAAGAAGGACAAGAAGGATCACCATCTAATAGATCAAGTATTAGATGATGATGCTATTGAGAAGATTTCTGATGCAAAGTCTGCTGAAGAATCATGAGAGAAGGTTCACACCTTTTATAAAGGAGTGCAACAAGACAAGAGGGCGGGTCTCCAAACGTTAAGAGGCGAATTCGAAACCTTACAAATGAAGGAAGTTGAAATCTTCTTCGACAACTTTACTATAATCTTAGTAGTTTCTAATAAACAAAAGGGAACAAAAGGGAAGCCCAGAGATGGAGAAGATCATTTGATCTTTAGATCCAATGTTCGATCATATTATTGTGATCATTGAAGAAACTAAGGACTTGGACACTATGACAATCAAGCAGCTTCAAAATTCCATACAAGCTTATGAAGATAAGAAAAAAAAAAAGCAAAGAATTATGGAATAACTTTGATGATATAGTTTTATTCAAATAGATAAGAAAGTCTCAAGTACGATAGGAGTTAATAAGATTGATGTCGTGGTAATGTACATGGACGAAGTTGGAGTTCCAATAATGACAACAACAACAATATCAATTTTAGATAAGGAGAAATACCAATAAAAGGCCATGGAAGAGGAAAATCAAGTCGAAGATATGATAAATCTCAAGTGAAGTGTTACAACTATCAAAGATTTGGTCACTATGTTCTAGTATATAGAAGTCCCAATAACAATAAAGTTGAAGAGAAGGCAAATTATGTAAAAGAGAGAAGTCAACAAGAAGACACTTTGCTACTCTATATAAGGATAATAAAAAAGGATGAGATAACAACCTGTATCTGGACAACGGTACAAACAACCATATGTGTGCCAGAAAAACTAAGTTTGTAAAGCATGAAGAGTTGATGAGTGGCAATGTGTATTTTGGAGATGAGTTCAAGGTAGTGGTGAAAGACAATGATAATATCTTAATCTGGTTAAGGAATGGAAAACAATAATTTATTTTCAATATTTATTATATGTCAAATATAAAGAATAATATCCTATGTCTCTTAGAGAAATTTATGATATTCATTTAAAGAACATGGGCATCTTTGTAAGGGACAATACGAGTAGACTAATTGCAAAGATACAAATGTCTAGAAATGAAATGTTCTTGCTCAATATTCAAAATGATATTGCTAAGTGTCTCAAAGATTGTTATAAAGATCATTATGACTTTAACATCTTTGATTTGGGCATCTTAATTTTAGAGGATTGAAGTTATTATCAAACAAGGAAATTATGATAATTTTGTTTTGCATCAATCATTCAAACCATATATGTGAATGTTGCTTGCCCGGGAAACAATTCAAGAAGAATTTTCAAAGAAGTCAAAATTGAGAGCACAAAAATTACTTGATCTCATATGTAAGGATGTGTGTGGTCCAATCAAGCCAAGCTCTCCAAGTAAGAGATATTATTTTCTTCTCTTCTTATATGACCTTTTAAGAAAAACATGGGTATATTTTTATGAAGGAAAATTATGAGGTCTTTGGACTAATCAAGTAGTTCAAAGCTTTGTTGGAGAAATAAGGTGGCATCAAGATCAACACCATGCAATTTGATTTATGGCAAGTTCACTTTAAAGAAATTTAAGGAATTTTATGAAGCCACTGGAATACTCTAACCGTTGATTGTCTCAAGATCCACCCAACAAAATGAATAACAAAAATAAGTACATGAATTACCCTCAATAGGACTTAAATTATGCTTAAGAGTAAGATACTGCGTATAGCTTTTTGGGACAAAATCGTTCTCTGTGCTCTTCACTTGTCAAATAGATCTCCAAGAAATTGAGTGGGTAATGACATCACATAAAGCATTGAGTGGAATGAAGCCTGATATTTCCCATCTAAGAGTGTCTGGAAGCATAGCTCAGGTGTAAACACCTGATGAGAAACAAAGTATGTTTGATTACAAAAGAGAGAAGTTCATTTTCATTAGTTATGAATCTAACTCGAAAGGTTATAAGTTGTACAATTCAAAACTTGGAAGAAAATCATCCATCGTGATTTCATGTTCATGAGAAAAGAAAATTTGTTTTGCACCCACACAATGAGGATTGCAACTTCTTTCCACGTATTGAGAATGATGAAGTGGAGCAACAATAGATAGAGCAAGATAGAGTGAATCTTACTACACCACAAATTACAATGGCAAATTGTACTCAAAATGACTGATCATCTTTATCATCTTCAAGTACAGATTCAAACAAAAGGTTTTTCGTGCTTTAAGAAGTTTCTAAAAATTTATGAGGCAACCAAGAATCACGACAATCATACATTCTTTGGCCTCTTTGTTCATTATGATTTCACGAATTTTTAAGAAGTCGTGTAAAGAAAGAAATGGAAGGATTACATGGATGAAGAATCAAAGTGATTGAGAGGATTTTTATAGGAGAGCTTGCTATATGATACACCAAAAATATATGCATTTTTAAACTCATACTTTATACTCATTTTTGGTGATATTGCACTTTAATGGAATGTATTTTTTTGTGTTTTATTGCAGGTTGTTGATTTTTAAGACTTGGAGCAAAAAAGTAGAAAAATGATGAAAATTGGAGTGAAAATGAAGAAATTAAAAAAAGATTCTGCTCCGAAAATGCTAGACTGGGCACTAACAACGTCGTTTGACAGAGAAGGCAAATTAAATTAAATGGCCTTTGGCGCCGACGACACCAGTGTCAGTGCAAACCGTATTTTTAGAAGATTCTACAAATTTGGACTCTTTTTGAAGAGTTTTTGGATGCACCTATTAGAGAACCGACCTAGGTTTTTTTTAGGGCCAAAATTTGATCAGAAACCCACCCCCCTTCGCACCATTTCACGTTCTTCCACTAACTCAGTTTTTCCTCTTCATACGTCTACATTCCACGTCATTCCACACTATTAGTTAGTTATTGTCTTTATAGTTTTGAGTTTTTTTGGTGAGTTTAAGTATGAATTCTTCTCTAAGAAGTGTTGGAGAGGGAGAGAGTGAAAGATTTCTTCTTCCTACATTTCTTAAGAGAGGCTACAAGGGATTTGTTTTGAGAAAGAGTTTCAGATCAGTGTTGTTTGTTTATTATTGTTATATGAACTTTCTTTTATATATGAAATTTTTGTTTCATTATATCTTTCTCATGAAGTCTGAGTAGTTTCCTTTTCTTTCTCCCTACTCTGAGATGTGGTGAAATGAAGAGATGATTTGGATGTGCCAATCATAACATTTAAAATGAATTGTAATGGTTTTTCAACTCTGCCCTTAATTTACTTTTCGATCTGGCCGATTGAATTGTTAAGATATGTTGTGAAGCATATGATCTGGGAAATGGAGTATGAGTTCTACAACAGGGTGAGATTCCCATTTAAAGCCATGAAGAAGTGTTTCGTTTATGGAATTAAGTGCAAATTAATAAGGCAATAAACTTTGTTGTGTATAGAATTGGAGATATTTTTAGGGTGACAGACTCAAAATCCCCAATTCAATCTTAGTGTTTAAAAACTAAAGCGAGAGTTAGTATTCCGGGGAAAGGAAGGGGGAGCACTGGAGTGGGAGCCAGTATCCTCCTAGCCTAGCCACGGATTAAGTGACTAAACGTAAGATTAGCTAGTAATTTTCTATAACACTGAATCAGAGAGTTAAAATTGCTTCTATTTGGCAAAATATAAATTTAAACCATTTATCTCATCTCATTTTACCAATAACTCATTGTAGTGGGAAAGATGCTTTTTCATATAAGAAAACTTCACCACATAAACATAGTTTAGTAGTTACTGCTTTTAAATTCCACATTTAAATTTTGATGGTAGTTAATAATTTAGTTTTGTTAGCATCTTAAACATTCAAAATTAGTGACAGTAATTTCGTTCGATTTCTGTGAATTTCCTAGTTAATATATCATTTCAAATTTAAAGCTTCCCTATGGGATGATATTTGGGACTTAAACAAAAAGTCTTATATTGATAATGATATGTATACTTGCATAAAATTTCAATCATAAGTGCTTAAAGTTTCTATTAATAAAATACCACATCAAGTTTTTGGCACTGTTGTAAAATAGAGCCAACTTTATAAATTAAATAAATTTGGTAAATTAGGAAATTTAGAGATAAAAAAATATACAAAATCTAAAAAAAAATATAAAATCCAAAATCTAAAAATATATAACTATATATTTAAGAGTATTTTTAAGAAATTTTTCTTTGCTTATTATATTTGTTTATGTGAAATATTAGATCTAAAGGTTTANTATATGAACTTTCTTTTATATATGAAATTTTTGTTTCATTATATCTTTCTCATGAAGTCTGAGTAGTTTCCTTTTCTTTCTCCCTACTCTGAGATATGGTGAAATGAAGAGATGATTTGGATGTGCCAATCATAACATTTAAAATGAATTGTAATGGTTTTTCAACTCTGCTCTTAATTTACTTTTCGATCTGGACGATTGAATTGTTAAAATATGTTGTGAAGCATATGATCTAGGAAATGGAGTATGAGTTCTACAACAGGGTGAGATTCCAATTTAAAGCCATGAAGAAGTGTTTCGTTCATGGAATTAAGTGCAAATTAATAGGGAAATAAACTTTGTTGTGTATAGAATTGGAGATATTTTTAGGTGACAGACTCAAAATCCCCAATTCAATCTTAGTGTTTAAAAACTAAAGCGAGAGTTAGTATTCCGGGGAAGGGAAGGGAGAGCTCTGGAGTGGGAGCCAATATCCTCCTAGCCTAGCCACGGATTAAGGGACTAAACGTAAGATTAGCCAGTAATTTTCTATAACACTGAATCAGAGAGTTAAAATTACTTCTATTTGGCAAAATATAAATTTAAACCATTTATCTCATCTTATTTTACCAAAAACTCATTGTAGTGGGAAAGATGCTTTTTCATATAAGAAAACTTCACCACATAAACATAGTTTAGTAGTTACTGCTTTTAAACTCGGCATTTAAGTTTTGATAGTGGTTAATAATTTAGTTTTGTTAGTATCTTAAACATTCAAAATTAGTGACAGTAATTTCGTTTGATTTCTGTGAATTTCCTAGTTAATATATCATTTCAAATTTAAAGGTTCCCTATGGGATGATATTTGGGGCTTAAATAGAAAGTCTTATATTGATAATGATATGTATACTTGCATAAAATTTCAATCTTAAGTGCTTAAAGTTTTTATTAATAAAATACCACATCAAGTTTTTGGCACGGTTGTAAAATGGAGCCAACTTTATAAATTAAATAGATTTGGTAAATTAGGAAATTTAGAGATTAAAAAATATACAAAATTTAAAAAAAATATAAAATCCAAAATCTAAAAATATATAACTATATATTTAAGAGTATTTTTAAGAAATTTTTCTTTGCTTATTATATTTGTTTATGTGAAATATTAGATCTAAAGGTTTAATATATTACAATACAAAATTAGAATGTACTATTAGAAAAATTTGAAAACAACAAAAAGAAAGTAAAATTTTGAATGTAATGGAGAATAACTTAGATAATCAAATAAATGAAAATCGACAAAGACCTTTAAAAGATTATGCTAATCTTACAGTAGATGAGCTTCACTTAATAATTTAAAATCTTGATGTTACTGCTAATTCATTTGAGCTTAAACCTTCTATTATCCAAATGATACAAAATAATCAGTTTAGAGAAATACCTAATAAAGATCTTAACTTACATCATGCTAGTTTACTTGAAATATGTCCTAACTTACATCATGCTAGTTTACTTGAAATATGTCCTAACTTACATCAGTAATGTGAAATTTATGAAAGATATACTAAACAAGAAAAGAAAGTTTGCAAATCATGAGACTGTTACACTTAGTGAAGCGTGTAGCGCTATTATCCAGAAAAAGCTTCGTGAAAAGTTAAAAGATCCTGGTAGTTTTACTATACCTTGTGCAATTGGTGAAATTTTTTATGGAAAAGCCTTAGCTAATTTAAAAGCGAGTATCAATCTTATGCCTCTATCGATTTTTAAACGTTTAGATTTAGGAGAGATTTCCCCTACTATTCTAACTCTTTAGTTAGCTGATCGATCAATCATTTATCCTAACAAAGTTATAGAAGATGTATTAGTAAATGTGGATAAATTTATTTTTTCTGTAGACTTTATAGTATTAGATATGGAAGAAGATAAAGAGATTCTTAATATTTTGGGGAGACCATTTCTTGCAATAGGGAGAGTTGTGATAAATGTGTAAAAAAGAGAATTAATAATGAGAGTTAATGATCAAGAAGTAACATTTAATATTGCAAAATCTATGAAAAAAGACAATGAATATTTTAGGATGAAGTTATTGATTATCTAAGTAATGAGCAATTTAAGAAAGAGTTTGAAAAAAAATTTAGACAAGAAAAATTTAGTGAGAATAAGGATGAAATAAAAGATGAAAATTTAGATTATATATAGGACAAATTTGAAACTTTAGATTTGNTGGAGTGGGAGCCAATATCCTCCTAGCTTAACCACGGATTAAGGGACTAAACGTAAGATTAGCCAGTAATTTTCTATAACACTGAATCAGAGAGTTAAAATTGCTTCTATTTGGCAAAATATAAATTTAAACCATTTATCTCATCTTATTTTACCAAAAACTCATCGTAGTGGGAAAGATGCTTTTTCATATAAGAAAACTTCACCACATAAACATAGTTTTGTAGTTACTGCTTTTAAACTCGGCATTTAAGTTTTGATAGTAGTTAATAATTTAGTTTTGTTAGCATCTTAAACATTCAAAATTAGTGACAGTAATTTCATTTGATTTCTGTGAATTTCCTAGTTAATATATCATTTCAAATTTAAAGCTTCCCTATGGGATGATATTTGGGACTTAAACAGAAAGTCTTATATTGATAATGATATGTATACTTGCATAAAATTTCAATCTTAAGTGCTTAAAGTTTCTATTAATAAAATACCACATCAAGTTTTTGGCACCGTTGTAAAATGGAGCCAACTTTATAAATTAAATAGATTTGGTAAATTAGGAAATTTATAGATTAAAAAATATACAAAATTAAAAAAAATATATAAAATCCAAAATCTAAAAATATATAACTATATATTTAAGAGTATTTTTAAGAAATTTTTCTTTGCTTATTATATTTGTTTATGTGAAATATTAGATCTAAAGGTTTAGTATCTTACAATACAAAATTAGAATGTACTATTAGAAAAATTCAAAAACAACAAAAAGAAATTAAAATTTTGAATGTAATGGAGAATAACTTAGATAATGAAATAAATGAAAATCGACAAAGACCTTTAAAAGATTATGCTAATCTTACAGTAGATGAGCTTCACTTAATAATTTAAAATCTTGATATTACTGCTAATTCATTTGAGCTTAAATCTGCTATTATCCAAATGATACAAAATAATCAGTTTAGAGAAATACCTACTAAAGATCCTAACTTACATCATGCTAGTTTACTTGAAATATGTGCTACTTTTAAATATGACGGAGTGTCTAATGATGTTGTTACGCTTAGAATTTTTCCTTTTTCATTAAGGGATAAAGCCAAAGCTTGGTAAATTCATCAGCACCTGGATCTATTAGAACTTGGGGAGAACTATCACAAAAATTCTTGGCTAAATATTTTCCACCCTCGAAAACCGCTAAGCTTGGAAATGATATTACATCTTTTTGTCAATTTGAAGGAGAATCAATATATGAAGCCTGAGAAAGATTTAAGGATCTCCTTAGAAAATGTCCATACCATGCTTTACCAGATTGGTTAATAATTCAAACTTTTTATAATGGATTAATAGGATCACTTGGATCTATTATAGATGTTGCTATAGGTGGATCTTTAATGTAAAAACCTTTTGATGAAGCATACTCTTTAATCAAAGAAATGACTTCTAACAATTTTCAATGGCCCTGTGAATGGGTAAAACTTAAGAGAGTAGCTAGTATTCATGAATCTAATGCAATGTCTATTTTAGGAACTCAAATTGCTGCTATATCGAAAAAGATTGATCAAATTGGAGTGAAATATTCTCAAATACGTCCAATATTGGAGAAAAATTCACTAGGACGGATAATTGATACTCAATCATCTTATGAAACTTTAAATGCTATTAATAATTAAAATAGTAATCCCTATCTAACTATTACAACCCTAGATGGAAAAATAACCCTAATTTTAGTTGGAATAATTATAACAATTTAATGAACTTCTCATGAAATTTAAACAAGCAAGGAAATCCTAATTATCAACCTTATTATCCTCGTGAATTTAACTCTAACCCTAACCCACAAGTTAAGGAAAAAAAGTTAACGATGGAAGAGGTAATGTTGAATATGGGAAATCAAATACAAAATCAAGGGGTTGCTTTTAGAAATATTGAAAATCAATTAGGCCATATTGCTATTGCATTTAGTAATAGACCTTCAGAAAATCTTTCGAGTACTGTGGAAGTTAATCTCAAAGATCAAAATAAGAAGCAAATTAAAACATTTCAATTATGAAGTGGAAAAGAAGTTGTAACAAGAATCCAAAGAAAAATTGAAGTTGATGAGGAGAAAGAAGAGATGGAAAGTGACCATAATGAAAATGAACAAATATAAGTACCCTTAGAAAAACCATTACCTTCATTTCCTCAATGACTAAAGTAGAGGAATAAAGACAAAAAATATACAAAATTTTTGGAAATCATTAAAAAGTTAACGATAAACATTCTTTTCATTGAGGCTTTGGAACAAATGTCAAGTAATGTGAAATTTATGAAAGATATACTAAACAAGAAAAGGAAGTTTGCAGATCATGAGACTGTTACACTTAGTGAAGCGTATAGCGCTATTATCCAGAAAAAGCTTCGTGAAAAGTTAAAAGATCCTGGTAGTTTTACTATACCTTGTGCAATTGGTGAAATTTTTTATGGCAAAGCCTTAGCTGATTTAAAAACGAGTATCAATCTTATGCCTCTATCGATTTTTAAACGTTTAGATTTAGGAGATATTTCCCCTACTATTGTAACTCTTTAGTTAGCTGATCGATCAATCATTTATCCTAACAAAGTTATAGAAGATGTATTAGTAAAAGTGGATAAATTTATTTTTCCTGTAGACTTTATAGTATTAGATATGGAGGAAGATAAAGAGATTCTTATTATTTTGGGGAGACCATTTCTTGCAATAGGGAGAGTTGTGATAAATGTGTAAAAAAGAGAATTAATAATGAGAGTTAATGATCAAGAAGTAACATTTAATATTGCAAAATCTATGAAAAANACCATAAAAGCATTTGAACAATTGAAAGAAAAATTAATCACTACACCTATAATAGTCCCACCTGATTGGGAAAAACCATTTGAAATAATGTGCGATGCTAGTTATTATGCTGTTGGAGTTATTTTAGGACAAAGGCATAACAAAGTTTTTAATGTAATATATTATGCTAGTAAACCTCTAAATGATGCTTAAATTAACTACACTACTACTGAAAGAGAGTTATTAGCTACTGTCTATGACTTTGATAAATTTAGACCTTACTTAATTAGAACTAAATGCATAGTGCATACAGATCATTTTGCTATTAAATATTTGATGCAAAAGGAGGATGTTAAACCAAGATTAACTAGAATGATACTTCTATTGCAAAAGTTTGATTTTACTATACTTGGTAGAAAGGGAAATGATATTTAAATAGCTGATCATTTGTCAGACTAGAAAAAATAAATATTAACAAATTTTGCAAATGAGTTTTTGGAAAATTTCCCTGATGAACAATTATATAGTGTATGAAATGGATACACCGTGGTATGCCGATTTAGTAAATTATATTGTAAGTGATATTCTACCACAAGATATTAAGAATCAACAATTAAAGAAATTTATATATGATTCAAAATTCTATTTTTGGTATGACCCATATTTATATAAACAATGTAAAGATTTAATTATTAGAAGGTGTATGCCTTATAAAGAAACTCAACAATTAATTGAAAGATGTCATGATTCTGAATTTGAAAGACACTTTGGAACAAATAGAACTACATATAAAATTTTGCAAGCTGGATTTTATTGGCCTACTCTTTTTAGAGATGTTAATAAATATATTAAAATATGTGATCAATGTCAGCGAGTAGGAAATATTTTTAGAAGAAATGAATATCTCTAAATTACACATTGGAAGTTGAATTTTTTGATGTGTGGGGATTAGATTTTATGGGACCATTTATGCGTTTATTTGGAAACTTATATATATTACTTGTTGTTGATTATATGTCCAAATGGATTGAAGTTGTTACTGTACATAAATGTGATGCTTAGAGTGTTTCTAAATTTTTAAATAAAATTATTTTTATAAGGTATGAAATGCCGAGAGTAATTATTACTAATGGAGGATCCCATTTTAGGAATAAGAGATAAAAAAAATTAATTAAAAAAAATGATATTATACATAGATTCTCTACTGCTTATTATCCTCATATTAGCAGTCTAACAAAAATATCAAATCGTGAAATAAAATGAATTTTAGAAAAATATGTAAATTTCTATAAATTAGATTATTCTGCTAGATTAGATACTACAATATGGGCATATAAAACTGCCTATAAGACTCTTATAAGAATACATCCATACAGACTTATATTTGGGAAGATATGTCACTTACCAATATAATTGGAGCATAAAGCATTTTGAGCTATTGAGGAATTTAATTTTATCTAAGAGATGCTAGTGAGAAAGATTATTGCAACTCAATGAACTTGAGGAGATTAGAAATGAAGCATATGATAATGCAAAAATCTATAAGGAGAAAATGAAAATATGACATGATCGAAATATTTTTAACAAGAAGTTTGAACTTAGACAAGAAGTTCTATTGCATAATACAATATTGAGATTATTTCCAGGAAAACTAAAATCTAGATTGTTAGGACCATTTAAAGAGATTAAAGTTTATCATTATGGAACTGTTATTATTAAGGATCCTAAAACTGGAAAGATATTTAAAGTTAATGGGCATCGATTAAAACATTATTATGAAGGACACATACCACAACTTAAAGAAATTTTAATGTTAAGTCAACCCAACTAAACAAATAGTAAGTTGGTTTGAAAAAGTTAAACCAAGCGATTTGTTGGAGTCAACACATATATAAATCTATAAATCTAACTATCTCTATATTACTATTTTGTTTAATAAGTGTATGTATTAAGAAATAATAGTATTTTTAAGTCCTACACACAATTTTATATATCATAAATGATGACAAATATTAGTGTTGGAGGAAATATTGGAATAGAATTGAACAAAAAAAATTAAAAGACGCGAATTTGGCATCTAGTGTCGATGGC
>NEWO01001523.1:46504-57624 GCA_003013225.1 Phalaenopsis aphrodite
GTACCAACCTCGAATATGGCGAATCAAAAACATATGATTGATTCAAATATGTGAGAATTGAAATATAGGGATAATTCACAGAAAAGAGTGTCGGATTTAGGTACCAACCTCGAATATGGTGAATCTGAAACATAAGACCGATTCAAATATGTGAGAATTGAAATATAAGGACAATTCTCAGAAGAGAGTGTCAAAATTTAGGTACCGACCTCGACTATGGTGAATTAGAAACATAGGACTGATTCAAATATGTGAGAATTGAAATATAGGGACAATTCTCAGAAGAGTGTGTCGGAATTCTGGTACCAACCTCGAATATGGTTAATCAAAAATATAGGACTAATTCGAATATGTGACAATTGAAATTTAAGGTCAATTCTCAGAAGAGAGTGTAAGCATTTAGGTATGGACCTCGACTATGGTCAATCATAAACATAGGACTGATTCAAATATGTAAGAATTGAAATACAGGGACAATTCTCAGAAGAGAGTGTTGGAATTTAGGTACCGACCTCGAATATGGTGAATCAGAAACATATGACTGATTCGAATATGTGAGAATTGAAATATAAGGACAATTCTGAGAAAAGAGTGTCAAAATTTAAGTACCGACCTCAAATATGGTGAATCATAAACATATGACTGATTCAAATATTTGAAAATTGAAATATAGGGACAGTTCTCAGAAGAGAGTGTCAAAATCTAGGTACCGACCTTGAATATGGTGAATCAGAGATATAGGACTGATTAAAATATGTGAGAATTTAAATATAGTGATATTTCTCAGAAGAGAGTGTCAGAATTTAGGTACCAACCTCGAATATGGTAAATAAAAAACATAGAATTGTTTCAAATATATGAGAATTGAGATATAAGGACAATTCTCAGAAGAGAGTGTTGGAATTTAGGTATCGACCTCGAATATAGTGAATCAGAATTTAGGTACTGTTTCAAAGATGTGAAAATTAAAACATAGGGACAATTCTAAGAAGAGAGTGTTAGAATTTAGGTACCGACCCTGAATATGGTGAATCAGAAATATAGGACTGATTTGAATATGTGAGAATTGAAATATGGGGACAATTCTCAGAAGAGAGTGTCGGAATTTAGGCGCCGATCTCGAGTATGGTGAATCAGATATAAGACTGATTCAAATATGTGAGAATTAAAATATAGGGACAATTCTCAGAAGAGCGTGTCAGAATTTAGTTACCGACCTTGAATATGGTGAATCAGAAACCTAGGACTGATTCAAATATGTGTGAATTTAATTATAGGGACAATTCTCAAAAGAGAGTGTCAGAATTTTTAGGTACCGACCTTGAATATGGTGAATCAGAAACATAGGACTAATTTGAATATGTGAGAATTGAAATATAGGGACAATTCTCAGAAGAGAGTGTCAGAATTTTGGTACTAACCTCTAATATGGTGAATTAGAAACATGAAACTGATTTGAATATGTGAGAATTGAAATATAGGGACAATTCTCAGAAGAGAGTATCGAAATTTAGGTACCGACCTCGAATGTGGTGAATCAGAAACATAGGACTGATTTGAATATGTGAGAATTGAAATATAGGGATAATTCTCATAAGAGAGTGTCAGAATTTAGGTGTCAACCTTGAATATGTTGAATCAAAAACATAGGACTGATTCGAATACGTGAGAATTGAAATATCGTGATAATTCTCAGAAGAGAATGTCGGAATTTCAGTACTGACCTCGAATATGGTGAATCAAAAATATAATACTGATTCAAATATGTGAGAATTGAAATATAGGGAAAATTCTCAAAAGAGAGTGTCAAAATTTAGGTACTGACCTCGAATATGGTGAATCAGAAATATAGGACTAATTCAAATATGTAAGAATTAAAATATAGGGACAATTCTCAAAAAAGAGTTTGTTGTGTTAAATTTGAAGAAACGTGTTATGTGAGAAGGTTGATTTTGTTCAAGAAGATTTGTAGAGTTTTGTGGGGCCTTGTGTCGAATGTAAAATTTCCCGGGGATGTGAAGAGAGTTAATGTAGATAAAGATGGTTGTGCTGCGCGCACAAAGAGTAAGAAACTCCAAAACCAAGAGAATCCGCTCAACATATTCATTTTCTTCTCTTGTTGTTTTTATCACATTTAATTTTTCAAAATATTTCTTTAAAATTTTAATTTTAGTTGGTTGATTTTCAGAAGAAATTTGTTTTGTTGTTTGTTCATTTGTGATTATTTTTATTTGAGTTCTATTTTATTGTTAAAGGTTCATTGTTTTGTTCTTCGGTTATTGAAATTCTGAACCAACGCATGGTTTGTGGCTTCCATCCATCACACAAAAAAGGCCATTGACAAAAAGGCACATTTCAGAGAGAAATCTTCATTAATCTGCTCCAATCAAGATGTCACATATCAAACATAGGCTAATGCCTCAAAAAGGTACAATATATATTTCATATCAAAGTACATCCAAAACATCTCATGTCAAGTATACATTGTAGGCTAAGTATGTTTGATACATATCAGTTGCTGTAAAAAAAAGTGAACCCTCTAAACATTGGTATCAGGCCTCTATCCCTTAAGTCAAAGATGCAGTCAAGAATGCTTCTTTCATCACTTTCAGAGAAGACCATGGTATAAAGCTCCAGGCCTTCCAGTATGTTGACGAATCTTCCTTGGACTTCCTCATAGAATTTAAATTCTCTTTTATTCACCTTGCTTATTTTATAAGTACTCCATCATGCTAGGAGTCGGCAACTTTCGCAGGCATTCCTCCATCTGGACATCGATAAGAACACAAACTGGCCCTGGCTCATATAAAACATATGATTAAGCATCTAAAGGGATGTACGACCATGGACTCTATGGTATATACTCGTTTGTCCCCAATGGGACGTATGACTCATCCATCAAAAAATTTGAGGTCTGAGACCCGTTAGTGGTGGAGGTATACTCCTTCAATGTACTGTAGGGTTGTAGATGTAGGACATTGCAGTTCGGGCATTCTACAAATTCCCCTTTAGCTGATGTCCCTACAAGTATCTCGGCGTTGCATGTTAGGCAACCCATGCATAAGGCATCTGAAGCTGAAGGTATATCTAGCTCTGGATGAACCCAGGTTCTTCATCTGTGGAGGGTAGGTTAGAAGAAGTCTCTTTCATGTCTGGATCATAGATATTCCCCTCAGGAATAGGGTTGAGTAAGTTGTTTGCCTCCTTCTAATGTCTGCGTTCTTCCCATAGAAAAGCCCTCTGTTTTCTGCGTCTGACAGTCGTTCATTATTGGCAGCTACTAGGCTTCCAGCTGTTGTAGCTATCATGGATGGCATACGACTGGGCCCCTCCCTCGGGTCATGGTCTATCATCAGGTTATTTCCTATATTTGATGTATTGTCTTTGGCGGCCACCCTCAACAGTGAAGGCAATCCCTCCTTTTCTCAACAGTAGACTACATTCATCAGAGGACCTTCGTAGTCCATATCGACTTAGTTAAAGTCCATGTTGAAGTCTATGGTGCCACCCTGCGGCATCGTTTTCTAATTCAGTGTGAGGCTCCAACCATCCTTGAAAGCGAAGATCAGCCTCTGTCCCGACATTTTTCTGCAGACGACAAGAAAAATGTCAGTGGGCTCAAACTTGGCATGAACGAGAACAAAATAAAGTATTTATTAAAGTAAATTTAAGTTTATTTTGGTGAGGAGAATTATTTATTTTATGTATGAATTTTATTTAATTTAGTGGAATATTACGTTCAAAAGTAGAAAGGAGAAAATTCGAAGTTTAAAATTTTTCTCAAAATTTTCATTATATTGAGGTTAATTACAAAATTTGTACCCGATCATAGGCATTTGTCCACATAGATAACTCCAAAATAATCAAAGTTTTAAAGTTTCAAAGCAATAGAAGGCAAGCGGCATTAGGTTGTGTAATAGGGTTTCAGATATTGTCCATTTATTGGTAACATGGGTCTTTCGCAGTTGAAATCCACTAACCGGTAGGCTCCTCCTGTGTAGACCTTTTCAACGAAAAATGGTCCCACCCAAGTTGGCTCAAAATTTCCACCTATTTTGTGGCATGCAAGATAGGTCTTTTGAGCACAAGTACGAGGTCACCAACTTTGAATGCCCTTGGGTGGACCAATTTGTCATGGGCTTGTACCATCTTCGCTTGGTAAAGCTCCAAGTGTTGTTGTGCTTCTAGTCGTTTTCCCTCAAGTCTTTCCAGTTCATCAAATCTGAGTTTTACACTTTCTCCTGTTGTGAGTTGGTTGACAACAGCAACTCTAAGAGACAGTGTCTAGATTTCTAGCGGTAGCACGGCCTTAAACCCACGAGCATATAGAGTGTACACTGAGTGGCAGTCCTAAAAGTGGTCTGGTAGGCTCAGAAGGCTTCTAATAGTTTGTTGTGCCAAATCCTTTTTGTTTTCATCCAGTGTTTTCTTCAAAATCTGTACCAGTGCTTTGTTGAAGGTTTTAGCCAGACCATTTTCTCTGGGATAGTAAATCGTAGAGTATCTCCAATCTATCCCGTGTCTTTTGACAAAATTATTGATTTTGATGCTTTTGAAAGCTTTCGTATTGTCAAAAATTATTCTTCATGCTAATCTGAAATGGTAGACAATTTGGATTTTGAAGAATTGAAGGATGTACTCTGTCGTAATCTCACGCAACAGTACTGCCTCTGTCCATTTGGAGAAGTACTCAATAGCGACAAGTATAAACCTGTGTCCTTTAGAAGATGAAGGGTCCATCAGACCTATTATGTCGGTGGCCCAACACTCGAATGACCACGAGGCAACAGTTGGGTGTAGCACATTCAGAGGCTAGTGTAAGACCATCCCTTGCAATTGGCATCAGTGACATTTTCTGGCTGTATCCATGCAATCGGACATCATTACTGACCAATAATATCTGAGTCTTTTGATCTTCATTTTAATTTTTTGCCCTGACTGATGAGCGCCACACAGTCTGACATGTACTTCTTTAACAATATTCTGTGCTTCGGCTTTGTTCAAATACCATAGCCACATCTGGTCGAATGATCTTTTGTAGAGAACATTTCCCACCAAGGCGTAAGACATGGCCCTTCTTGTGATATGATGTGCTTCAGACTTGTCTTCTGGCAGCTTTCCAGTATGAAGATATTCTATTAATGACTTGCACCAATCTTCATTGATGTTTGCAACTGTATTTATTGCTTCTTCTTTTCCGAGCTTGTGTAAAGTTTTGAGGTCAATTTGAGACAAGACATATCGTCTTTGTATTGTGATTTCAATGGAATCCCCCGGAGGACATGCCATTTCCTTAGCGATTTTTGATGGAGTGTTGGCATGGGCATTATATCCCTTAGGATTTCGATAAAAAGTCACATCAGGGATCTACTCCAGCAGCTTCATTGTGTACTGATGGTATTCTGCTAATCTTGGTTTCAAAATTTTGTGTTGTCTAGCAACTTGCTGGATTACGAGTTCAAAGTCGCCATAAATGGCAATGGTTGTTATATCCACTAAGATTGCCACTTCCAACCCGGTGATTAAAGCTTCATATTCTGCTTCATTATTGGTGCACGGCTCTGTCAGGTGGTATGAGAACCTCAACATACCCTTATCTGGCGTGATAAAGATGAAACTGATCCCTGCTTTGCCTGGTATAACTATGTTTGATCTTTTGACTTTCCTGGCTGATGAAGCACCATCAAAGTACATTTCTTAGCGTTGCACACTGGAGAACTCCATTTGTAGTATTTGCTCGTTTGGTAACTTGTCGTTGAGAGAGGACCCAGCTGGCAATGGGTGTGCAGCGAGAAAGTCTGCTTGTATCTATCCTTTAATAGGACGGAGGGGAACAAAAGTTATATCAAATTACAATAAGATCATTGACCATCTTCCTAATTGTTCAGCGAATGCTAGTCGGGTCATCAGATATTGCAACGGATTAAATTTTAAGATGAAAGTAATCTTATGAGAAAGCATGTAATGTCTAAGCTTTTGAGCGGTGAAAATTAATGTCAGACAATGCTTATCAATAGGTGGATACCTTATCTCCATCGGTATTATGCGATGACTCAAGTAGTAGAGTGCATTTTCCTTACCCTCATCATTGACTTGGGCTAACAGGGCTTCGAGAGAATCATCTAAGATCGCGGTATAAAGTAACAACGGTTTCCCTGGGATAGGGGATGCTAAAACAGGAGGTGTTATTAAATTTTGTTTAACATCTTCGAAGCCCACTGGCATTTCTCTTCTTAAATGAATTTTCCTTCTTTTTTAATTAATGCCGAGAAAGGCTGACACCTACCTGAGAGATTAGAAATAAAGCGTCTCAGATATGCCAACTTCCCCTGGAAGGAACGTAGTTGTTTCAAGGTTTTATGAGGATGCATTTCTAAGAAAGCTTTAATTTTATCCAGGTCGATCTCGATTCCCCAATGACGGACAACGAATCCCAGAAATTTCCCGGAAGTAACGCCAAAGGCGCACTTTAAGGGATTCATTTTAATGTCATATTGTTGCACTATTCGAACACAATCCTCAAATCATACAAATGGTCTATTTATGTTTAGTTTTGATGACTAAATTATCCACGTAGCATTCTACTTGGTTATGGATGAGGTCGTAAAAAATCTTTGTCATTGCGCGCTGATATGTTGCTTCGACATTTTTTAGGCCGAACGACATCACTATGTAGCAGAAAATTCTAGTCGGTGTTCTGAAGGCTGTAAATGCTGCATCCTTGGGAGCCATCTTGATTTGGTTGTAACCCGATGATCCGTTCATGAAGGAGAAAATTTCGTGTGTTGAAGCGATATCCACAATCTTTTCTGCAATTGGTAGTGGAAATTCATCCTTTTGACATGCCTTGTTCAAATATTTGAAGTCGACACAAACACAGATCTATCAGTTTTTCATCTTAACAGGTACAATATTAACTAACCATATGGGGGTATTGTTCTTCTTTTACAAAGTTGGCGTCTATTAATTTCTTCACCTCGGCGATGACTTGTTGTTCTATTTTGAGGCGCATTCTCCTGGAAGCTTGTTTTACTGGGGTTATATTCTTGTCCACCCCGAGTTTATGAACAGCAACCTCTGCTGACAGTCCTGACATTTTATCGTAGCTCCATGCGAAGCAATCTTTGAATTTTGTTAATAGTATGATCAATTCTGAAGATTGTCTACCATTGAGTAGAGAACTTATAAATGTAGGTCGGCGTTGTTCTTCAGTCCCGAGGTTAATCTCTTTCAATTCATCAATGATAGATTTAATTTCCTCCTCAAATTCTATCGGAGCATCTTTTATTAGTTGATCAATTGTGTCATCCTCTATATCGAGGCAATCCTTTTCTGACTCACTAGTAACAACCATGCAAAATTCAGAATCATTGACTGGTCCGACTGTACCAAATCCGAGACCCTCTTTTGAGTTGGGAGTTCGATTTTTAACATTCCATAATTTTTTAAAAAGTTGAAATTTATCTTTTGGTATTTGTTTTGGTAAGTTTCCCTGTTGAATTATCTTTTGAACACAAGGTGAAAAGTAACCAAAAGGAAATTTCATTAATTCATTAGGATCATCATCCAAATTTACATGTTTTTCAAGCTCAGTAGAGGTAGAAGCACGGTAAAATTTGATCAGTTTTGAATCAACACTACAGACTTCCTTAACCTCTAAACTCTCAACCTTTTGAGGGAGAATCAGAGTAAGGGTCATAGCATTCACATAGTGGTTTGTTTGATCATACATTGTTTCATAGTCATGCTTCTCTATATCTTCTAAGGATATCTCATATTGAGGTTTCTTCAGTTTTATCATCATCATTTTGTCTTCGGAACTGTCTTCATTACCAATATTGATAGTTGGCCTAGTTCGTTCAATGATTAAGTTGATTCTTCCTCATCCATGTCCTCAGCCTCAACCTCGGGTGCGTGAACTAAATGAACCTCCACTAATTCTTTGTAAGGGAGTGGTGGAAGATCGTTGAAGTGAAGTTGAATGGCTTCCTCTTTATGATTTTTCCGAATCTTCATTTTTATTTGTGACAATTTTGTGAGAGAAGACAGTTTTCTTTGGAGGCACATAGTAGGCAGCATCTTCATGGATACCAACTTCATGCACTGAAATTGGTTGTAAGTCTCATTTGATACAATTTTCTTGACCATCTTTGTAGTACTTGATGCATTGGTGTAAGGATGATGGAACCATGTTGTGCTCATGAATCCATGGTCGACCCAGTAGAGCATTAAAAGAGGTCTCAGTGTCGATGATATGAAATTTAGAGGTTGTTACAAGTTCTCCAAACTTTATAAGTAATGTAATTGATTCAAGGGCTCTTTCTCCCTTTTGGTTGAATTCTCTTAACATCATTTTATCATCCGTAAGCTCTTGAGCTTCAAAATCCAAATAGCTCAATGTCCGTAGGCTCATAAAGTTAAGAGATGCTCCTGGACCTACTAAAACTCTAGACAACACAAATCTGCTGATGTTGACGGAGATGTAGAGTGGACGGTTGTGGTCGGCAATACCGAGCAGAAAGTCTTCATCTGTGAAGGTTACCCCGAAGCTGTTCTTTCAATGAACAAACTTCATCTGCGGATATGCTAGCCAATTGAGCTAAGCAAATTTTTGGGTCAAACAAAGCTGTAACCAAAGACTCTCTCATCTCATGTAACAGGATCAGAGCATCGTAGTTGCTTAATCAGGCCGGCAAATTCCTAAGATGAGCTAGCATGTTGTAATCTACTTTGTATGATCCTCCAATTGTATCTTGATTATGTGGTTCTTCCACTGGTGGAGGTGGAGGTATCTTTTCTCGGGCCATTATTTGCTTTCCTTTATCTGTTGGAGCTGCTCTTGGTGATAGCACTTTTCCGCTCCTTAAGTTAACTTCCGTGATTTCTTCTTCTTGAGCTACCATTGTTGAATCTTTTGGTGTCTCCTCTTTATCAAAAAATATATAATTTAATGATAAGCAGTGTACCGTGGTGCTCTAGAATTGGCTCCTCACTCCTGGTGCTGTCGTAAGCGGTGTCATTGATGTCTTCTTTGAACTTGACAACGAGTTCATCAGACTCGAGTATGATTTGAGGATCATTTTGAGGATTAATATCAAAGTTAGATTGATCGTAATCAGTTACGTTATCACTAGAAACAGTTAAAACGTAGCCAAAATCACAATCATTATATTCATAAGACTCCGGAGGGACAAAAAGATAATCATACAAAGTCAAGGGTTTGAGGATTTTCTTCCCCAAATCCAAGACATCTAATCGGGTAGAGGTGGACCCTATCCTACCCCCCGTGCTTTTAATCTTTGTAGTGACATTTTTCTTCTTCTTCTTTTTCCTTGACGATGACGGATCTCCTGGTGTAACCTTCATCTCGGGCTTGGTATGTTGCGGACTCTGAATGGAGGCTTGTCTTAATGCAGACTAGATCTTGTTCAGTATTTTCTTGGATGATTTACTCCATACCTCATCCATTCTTCTTCTCTAGTATATGCAAAAGATTATTTTGATGGACTTTGTATTTGATTGAGGGCCCTCTTGAGGTCATCCCAAGTTGTACTCCATCCATATGTTCCAGTATACGGATCAATTAGAGAGATTGGCTCGGCCAAAATCATATTTATGGAACCCTTTTCAGGTTCTCTTAAATATTCTTTCGGGATTGTTATGTTCCCTTGTTTAAAGTTCCTCTCAAGCTAGTCCTTAAAGACGAAGCATCCATCTGTAGTGTGTTCAAGCAATCGGTGGTACGGGCAAAAATTTGGTTCATTTTTCCTACCCACCTCTTCGAGCTTCTTTGGGTCTGGTAGTATGAATTTTGGCTTCTTCATTAGACTTCTGAATATTTTAGGTATAGCTTCATCTTTGAAAGAATACACTGTTTTATGTCATTCTAACAGGGACATTTTCTTATCCCCTGTTTGAGGTGATACTTCTTGAGGCGGTCGCTGATTGGATTGACTACTCTGTTTCTGAGAATACTGTGATAAAGACTGGCGAGGATCTTTTCCATATATCTTCATCAACTGCTTTCCTTTATTGATGGTCTCTACTACTCCTGATTTCTTTTCGAACATTCTGGTAACCTTAGCGTTTTTGTGTTGCTCCATGTGCTTGATTTCTTCTTGAAGTCTGCTGGCTTTACTGAGTAGCTTCTTGAAGGATTTGTGGTGAGTCCCTTGAGCATGAAAGCTATTGGCCTATGTATGCTCTTGAGTAGAATCTCAATCACATGATGTTCATGTAGTTGAGGTTCACATTTTATGCTAAGGTTTCTCCACCTCAAAATATAGTCCACCAAAGTTTATCTAGGCTTTTGTTTTTTCATCATGAGCTCTCCAATAGACGCATGATGTTGTGCCCCGATGAATCTTTTCAAAAACTACTATTCCAACTCGGAAAATGTTTTAACTGACCCGTTGGGCAAGTCAATGTACCCGTCGAAAGCAATTCCTGACAAGATGCATTACAAAAATGTGTTATATGTTGTCTGAGAATTCCAGTCCCATCCAATATATTAAAGTTTAGGGCCACAAAGCCTTTGAGGAAAGGCACGTCATCAAATTCCTCTAGCTAAGGTCTACCCTTTAAAATGAATGCACCACCCTTAGATTGGGTTAAGACGTCCCGCACTTGTTCAACCATTTACTTGAATTCATTTTCTCGTATAGCACCTGATGGGGAATCCTTTCTATGTTGCTCGTCTATGTTTGCTAAAGAAACCTTTCTTCTTTCATTTGTGATGTGTATGATCTCCGGCTGATTGATCTCTGGAGAAGCCAATTGCAGCGCTTGTGATTGCCCTTGAATAGAGGTCATGATGGTCATGGCTGCAGCCATTTCTTCTATTCTTTTCTCCAGTAGGCTAACTTGTTCATCCCTTAGGAGGATAGCCCTATGCAGCTCATCTACAACGTTCTCTTCGGTGTGAGGTTGAGCCTCGCACATAGATGTGGTGGATCTTTTTTCAATTACATGGACATCCATGAAATCTTCCTCCAAGTAATCATTGTAATGAAAATTTTCATACTTACTATCGATGAAGACTCCATGCTCTCGAGCTAACTCAAAAATCTCGATCCTGAGCTTCTCAAATTTCTCTTCAATTATCGATCCCTTGATCGCTT
>NEWO01001525.1:2450-73202 GCA_003013225.1 Phalaenopsis aphrodite
ATTTTTTCAACCATAAAGTCCTATTTAACATTAGACAGGCCTTGGGTAAACCCCTTAAATTGGATGTTCCAACTTTTAATCTATTAAGACCATCAGTGGCCAGAATCTTAGTAGAAAGGGACCTAACTCTACCTGCTGTAGATGAAATTTGGCTAGGAACTGAACATAATGGGTATTGGCAGAGAATCATTGCTGAACAGAAGCCTTACTAGCTTCCACTGCTGCATGTTTGGTTACACTGACAATAAGTGTTTTAAACTACACCCTCACCTTAAGATCCCTAATCATGGGGCCCCAAAAGATGCTGTAATGAACATGGATCCCTTGGTGGAACTTGAGAAGGAAAGGGCAACTTCTGATGTGAGCCCTAATCAAATCTTTCCTGAGATTAATGTCAAAGGTTCTAAAAAAATTGTTCAGGCCACCAATGCTGTTGTGGCCTTTAAGACTGAAAATGCAGAAAATAATATGATCATTGCTAGTCCTGAAAATTTTGGGATTGCTTTGACTGATAATTTATCCAAGGAGGAAGCAGGCCCCTCAGCAAGTCATCAAGAACCACTTGATGTACAGATCATAGCCAGCGAAGCTGCTGCCCATGAACCTTCTATTTCAGAGCCCCAAAACTCTTTGATGGACGTTCGGGAGATAGTTCATAAGGATTTTCAAGTGGACCCCACTTTAGTTGAACTATTACAGACTGTTTTGGTTGATGATTGGAAAACCCAAAAATCAAGAAAAAAGAAAAAGGGCAAATAGGAGTTAAACAATGTGAAGGGAGGAACATATTTACTCAGGGACAAAAATAATGATTTGAAAACCAAGGAGGCCATGAAAAGCTCTAAAAGGAGGGGTATATCCATCTCCTTTGGATGATGAACCTTTTATGTTGGAATGTTAGGGGATTGGCACATCTTAAATCCCTTAACAGACTTATTGCTTTGAATAGGATGTATAATTTTTGGCTTGTTGTTGTTTTTTAGCCTATGGTGTCCAAATATCCTCAGAAAATCCTTAGAAAATTCTCTAGCTTTTTACATTTTGCTAATCTGAATAATAAGATTTGGTTGCTCCACAGAAAAGAGTTTAAGTGTCAAATCCTGTGGGATCATCCACAATTCTTTCATATCAAATTTAACTTTGGGGGTCAGGAAGGTCTGGCAACTTTTGTTTATGCTGGAAGCTCTTCAAGAGCCAAAGTGGAGCTGTGGGAGTGCATTCATACCATCACTAATTCCTGTAATTCATTATGGCTAGTGGGTGGGGATTTCAACTTCATTTATGCCTCTTCTGAAAAATTAGGTGGCAATCCACCTGATTCGAATTCTATGAACAACTTTAATGACAATATCAGCTTGGCTGGCTTATTTGATCTTGTTTTCACTGGACCCAAGTTTACTTGGAGGAGAGGACCTCTATGGGATAAATTGGATAGAATTCTTGTCAACTCTATCTGGCTGAATGAACTCTTACATACGTCTATCCAACATCTCAGCATGACAGGTTCTGACCATAGGCCCTTACTCATCACTATTTTTTGCATCTTCAATCAAGCACTAAGATAGCTTTAGATATCTCAACATGTGGTCCTCTCACATTGATTTTCTTAATCAAATTTCTTTGGGGTGGAGAGATTGTCACCACTCTAACCCTCTGATCAAGCTTTGGATGCTACAAAAGAAGATTGGCAAACATTTAGCTAAGTGGAATTGGACTGTGGTGGGGGATGTTAATTTTAGAGTTAAGGAGGCTGAAAAGGAAGTGCATGATATGGAGGCTAGGCTCAAGAATTAGTCCTGGATCTAGACAAATAGTGTAGAGGAGGGAATCTTATTTTTAAACTTGACATCCAAAAGGCCTATGATACCATACACTGGGGTTTCATTGAGGAGGTGCTTTCAGCTAAGGGATTCTCATATCCCTTTATTTCATTGATACTAAGATGGCGTACTAATAATTATAATTCTATCTTCATTAATGGGAAGTCTCAAGGTTTCTTCACTGCTACTAGAGGCATCAAGCAAGGAGGCCCTTTATCTCCCACAATCTTCATACTTGCTTTTGATTACTTATCTAAACTATTGAATCAATTTATGGCCAAAGCCCCTCACTCTTTATATAGCCACAGATCTAACATTACTGTTAACCACTTAGCTTTTGCTGATGATGCAATTATATTTGCCAAAGCTACTAAACTTGCAGTCAAATTGTTTTTCCAATGTTTGTAGAACTTTCAAGATAGCTCTGAAATGAAGTTTCATATATAGAAATGCCAAGTTGTATTCAGTAAAAGGGTGAAACCTGAAATCAAGCACTGGATTTCAGATTTCACTGGCTTTTGCTCTAGCTCTCTACCTCTGAAATACTTGGGTACCTTATTGCTCAAAGGGAGGACCAGGAAAGTCCAGTTTGATGATATTCTTCTCAAAGTTCAAGACAAACTCAACAGCTGGTCTAATAATTTTCTTTCTAATGGGGGAAGAATTACACTCCTCAAATTTATATTGGATGCTCTTCCTTCTTATTTATCACAAGTTTTTGTTATGAAGAAAACCATCCAAACTACTCTTGAAAGAACCTTCAATAGATTCCTTTGGGCAGGCCAAAGAAAGCAAGTGCATTAGGTGAGATGGAAAAGAGTGTGGTAGTGTTAGAGCTGGAGTTCTGGTGTTTAAAAGTTTCCAGCATTTTTCCCAAATTAACTTTTGCAAACTTTGGGTTATGTTTAGAGCACATACTTCCATTTGGGCTAAATTTTTGAAAGGTAAATACCGCAGAGATCTGCATCCTTCTCTCGTGACTAATAGATTGGGGGATTCAAGAACTTGGAAGAATATGTTGAAGATGAGAACAAAGGCTGAACAGCTTTTCATTTGGGATATTGGGGAAGGTAGACACAATGTGTGGCTAGATAATTGGACTGGAGAAGGCTTTATCCCTACTCCTACTGGTTCTCATTTCAACTCCACAACACAGGTGGCAGACCTTTGGTGTGGTGGTGAATGGAACCAGCAAGCTCTTCAAAATATACTTGATAATAGATCACTCAACACTATCTTGAAGAAACCCATTGACAGATCCAAGAAGGACAAACTTATTGTTAAGAAAAAGGTCTCCCAGACTTTTTTAGCTTCAATTACTAACTTCTGCTTTCCTCAACAGGAGACCCATTGGACTAAATGTGTTTGGAACAAGTTTCTTTCTCCTTCCATGGCCTTTTTCTCTTCAAAATTTTCTATGGCTTCATACCAACTGATGATATTTTAAAGTTAAAAGGCTTGAGAGGCCCTTCAAGATGCTGCCTGTGTAAAAGTGAGGAAGAATCCATCCCCCATTTGTTCTTTAAATGCTCTCATGTTCAGCAAGTCTGGAACACCTTGTTACCCAAACTGAAACTTAATACCATTCAGCTGTCTTGGGATGAGTTTTATTCAAGTTGGAAAGACTGGCATGACCAATCTCTCCCTCCCATCCCTTGTATCATTGCTTGGTTTGTTTGGATGGCCAGAAATAAGCAAAAATTTGATGAAGTCCAAATGAATGCCACTGCCATTGCCACTAATTGCTATAGTTATTTACAGAAATTGTACTGTCATAGGAAGCTTCCTGAAATCCTATACACAACCTCCCTCTATTGTTCAAGGAAATTTCAAACTATTATTTTTCATTGGAGATGCCCTCCTAAGGGTTGGGTCAAAGTCAACACTAATGGAAGCTTCATTTCTCCTAATGCTGGTTTTGGTGGGGTTATCAGAAATGCAAGAGGTGATTGTCTTCTTTACTTTCAGTCTCCTGCCAGGACTGAGGACCCTTTGGAAGCTGAAGCCCAAGCTGCTTATTGGGTTGTGTTCTTGGCCAAAAGGTGTAGATGGAATCAATTAATAGTGGAAACTAACTCCATGAATTTAATTAACATCATTGAAGGGAGAATATCTGCCCCTTGGTATCTCATTCATTGGATCACTGGTATAAACACCTTGAGCTTGGAGATTAAGTTGTCCCTTTCTCATACATATAGGGAGGGTAACAGACCTGCTAATTGGCTTTCTAAAGCTGACCACCATACTCAGACTCCCTCTATTGATTGTTGTACCACTCCCCATTTAGAATTACTGTTAAAAGGAGATCTTGTTGATCTACCTTTCCTTAGAGTTCTGCCACATTAAACTTTTGGGAAGTGCTTTGTTTTTGCCTTTTTGTTTGTTTCTCTTTTCATTAATGAAATAGGAGCCTAGTCTCCTTTTATTATATATATATATATATATATATATATATATATATATATATATATTCTTAAGTCGAAACCTATTCTGCATGTTAGACTTTTCTTTCTATTTTATCAAGCATGTTTTAGTTTAGATTTACTTTCAATTGCATATTATTTTGTCCTGATGAATATTTGTAAATGTTTGTGATAGATAGAATTTCTAAACTGTTTTTCTTCCTGCTTATATTTTATGTATAGAATGTTATACATGTTTAAAATCAAGATTGTGGGTAGGAAGAAAAATAAATTTTAAAGATAATATACTCCCTTTTTGCTTAATATTATTGCAAGCATATTTTTGGCTTGATTTACTTTCTCCTGCAGTCATTTTGTTTTGAATGTGCCTGCATATGAATTTGATAGGATGTTATAGTAGTTAGTAGATTCAGGTTTTTATTTTTTTCTTGCTACATTTTATGGAATTATGTGTAAAATATTTAAAAATTCAGGTTTTGGAGGGAGGAGAAAAATTTCTTTTAAAAAAAAATCAAACTAAATTTTATTTGTCCCCAATTTATTATATTTTTTAAACATGACCTTGGATATTAGAGTTTAACTTTAAATGTCTATATTTATGTTTGTTAATATTTTGGTAAAATTAGGTAAAAGTTTTTATTAACAAAGGTCCATTCTAAAGTTAAATATATTTCGTATGAAACGATAAGACTATGTTTTACTATTTAAAGTAAAGGAATATGTATTTTTGAAGTATTAAGAATTTTAGACTTTCATGTATGAGGAAAAGAATGGAACTTTTTGAAAAA
Source organism: Phalaenopsis aphrodite (assembly GCA_003013225.1). NCBI lineage: Eukaryota > Viridiplantae > Streptophyta > Magnoliopsida > Asparagales > Orchidaceae > Phalaenopsis > Phalaenopsis aphrodite. The sequence continues at coordinate 7,482 of NEWO01001525.1, forward strand.
TCATAAGCTAATATGAATTTATAAAATGAAGAAAGGAAGGAGTTTTGACTTTAAATTACTAAAGGCTATCCAGATATAGTAATCCTCACTTGTAAAAGAAAAGATAAGAAAGGATTGAAATGATCCTGAATAAAAAAAAAAGAAAATAAAATTAAAAATAAAAAGAAGAATAAAAAAAGAAAAAAAAGAAGGAAAAAGAAAATAAAAATGTGTGAGGCGAAGCTTGAGGAGATGCCTAATCAAAATTTAGCTTCACTTGAATCAACTTAAGGAAAAAAGCTTTATTACATTTTCTTAATTTGTATTGGAGTATTAGTAGCATTACTAGTTAAGTTTTCATGAAGCTCTTTTTCATATGAAAGTTCTAAGTATCCTTGATATGACAAATTGCAATTCTTCTTGAAATGAGTAGAGAATCAGAAATCTTAAAGTTGATTACTAATTACTCTTAAACATAGAGTTTGAATCTAAGTTGTTAAAGATTTTTCTTAAATTTTAATATTTTATTTATTAAACTAAAGTATAGAAGTTACATTTCTAAGTAGTAAAAGGGTTACTTAAGGACAAGTGACATTTAAGTTTAGGGGATTTTGATGCGCCTAAAAATTACCTACTTTTTCATATATATTTTATGCTCAATTTTAATGATTTTTAATGATATTACACTTTAAAGGAAGGTATTGTGCATATTTTTGATTTCAGGTACAAGAAATGAACTTTTGGAGAAAATGAAGCAAAAATGGTGCAATTTAGAGTAAAAGTGAGCAAAAAAAAAATTTTGACTTGATACATTTTGATATGTCTTTCTATGCTTATTCTACTCTACATTTCTCACATGTTTTGAATGAAATTACACTTTAAATAAATGTTATTTTCATGCATATTTTGTAGGTATATCTGTTATGAGCGAAATGCAACTGAAACAAGGCGAAACAGAGCTGAAACACAGCCCAACGAAGCAAAATGGTGAAGCTTATGTAGAGTGGCGCATGATACCCCAAACCGGCGCATGATGTACCAAAATCCAGAGAACTGGCGCATGATGCACCAGAGATGACGTTTTTTCGATTAAGACATTTCAGGATGAATTTTGGGTGAATTTTCAAATGAACACTTGTTCTAAACAACTTGGAGGGATTCAATGCATTTAGATACTTTGAAAGGTTCTTTTATGAAGGGATATGCCTCTTAGATCAAAAGACATGTATTTTGTTCAAAAGAGTTAACTTTTGGATATACTTTTGGAGGGAATTTTGAATTCTTTTTGGAGGGAGGCAACCTTTTAAAAAAGAGAGAGAAGTTTAGGGCTGTAAGAGGAGTTTTGGGGGGTGGCGGGTGTGTGTGTGTGCGTGTGTGAGTGAGTGGTGTGAGAGAAAAAAGAAGAAAAGAGAGAGAGAGAGAGAGAGAGAGAGAGAGAGATAGAAATTCAAGTGATTGGAGATTTTCTTCAAGGATTGTAAGAGGAGAGGAAAGGTGACAAATTTCTTCTTCATTATATTTCTAGGAGAGAATTGAGAGTGCTGATAAGAAGAGAAATTTTAGGGATTTTCTTAGGAAGATTTTTTATAAGTTGTGTTCTTTTATTTTTTTTGTTTTGTAATCATGTTTTTATTAATAAAATCTATGTCTTGTTATATCATTCTCATGAATTCAGATTAGTCTTCTTTATCTTTCTCCCTGCTTTGAGAGCTAGTTTTGTGAAGAATTAATTTTATTTTATATGATTTTAAATGTCAAAAATTTGTGATGATTCGAACTTTGATCTTCATTTACTTTTTGATTAAGCCAATTGAAATGTTAATACGTGTTGAGAAACATATGTTTCGAAAGGGCTTTGATTTCTACAACATAATAAGAATCACATTTGATTCCATGGGAGAGGATTTCATTCATGGAGTTGAGAGAAAATTAATGAGGAAATATACTTTGTTTAATGCAGAATTGTTGATTTTAAGGTCATAGATTAAAATCCCCAATTTAGTTCAGCTGATTGGAAACTAATGCGATATTGCTAGCCCTTTGGTGAGAGAGTAGGGGGACTAAACTCTAGATCAGTCAGTGATCTTTAGGGACATAGAAGAGGGTAAAGAATAGGATTGCTCCTATTTGACACAATAATTTTTATATATTTTTAAATTATTTTAATTTCTTCACAATCCATATACTCATTATAAAGGGGAATGATGTTTTCTTAAATTTGAACCGTTCATCACAAAACTTTTTTTAGTCTTAGTAAATTTAACTTTGAAGTTTATAAATTTGTTTAATTAACTTAGTTCTTTTAGTTACATTTCTGTTAGCATTCATTGAACCCATTTTAACTTATCTTTCTTACTTTAATTTTTATAGTTTGAATATTGTGATTTATGTTATTATCATAGAAATTTATATCTTCCAAACTAAGACTTTATATTAGTAGACTAGAATTAACCTAAGGGATTTGTTACTGCGCTTTTATGTGGGATTGATACTGAGGTTTTTGAAGAAATCCCTATATTACTTGAAGCGTTGCGTGCACTTCCATAGAACCACTAGTCTGTGAACTATTTTATATATTTTATAACAATTTGATTTTAACCGCTAAATACAAATTGGGTCAAGATTTTGACCATATGTTTGAAAACTAAATTATTGTGTAATTTTGGGAGGGGTCAAGCTTTTAGCACTGCTATTGAGGATTTAAATTGACATAAAACACACACAAAAATAATACACACTAGGGGTGCATCAATGTTTGAAGCAACCCTTGGTAAGAATGTGGGAAATAGCTCATGGACATGAAAATTCATTCAATTGGCTTTTGAAGGAGGCAACTTCTAGAAGATTCATTGAATGGAGACACCTTTTTTAAGAGACACCAAGGCACCCCTTGGATTTTTATAATAAATGACTTAGATTTTCCAAGAGAGGAGGCCAGCCACCCATCAAATTTACAACTATCATCCATCTATGTCATCGCTGCCGCCGCCACCAATCACTTTTCTTTTTAATTTAAGTGTTAGTTTGTATTGTAAGTGAAGGAAGAGAATTCAAAGGAACTTTAAGACATTTGGTGGAGATGATTTGAGATAAGTGTTTATCTTTGTGACCACTTGATTTTAATTTAGATTTCTTATTTGTGTGCATTATTTCTACTTTTAAACTCATGTGTGGTTGTGTTTTCTTCCTAGATTCTGAGTAGTTTTCTTTATTTTTTTTCATTAAAATGATAAGTGATTAAGTGTTGAAAGGAAATTGTGTGAATTATTAGGCTTCAATGTACGAAGAAGTTGTGATGATTTAAAAGCTTGCACTTCAATTACTTCTTGATTTGGTCAATTAAGATGTTAATATCTGTTGTGAGAACATGTAAGATCCGAGATGGTATTGTCTCAGTCAACAAATGGTTAGAATCACATATTGATTTCATGGATGAGAATGTAGTTCATGGGGTTCAGTGTACAAAAATAGGGAAATAAACTGTTCAAGAGTGTAGAATTAGAGGACTTTAGAGTAACATGCTAAATTCCCTAATATGATTTATAGTTTTAGGTTTTGATACAAGATGTTAGCTCCTAGGCGGAGGGAGAAGAGGGAACTCTATAGTGAGAGCTAGTATCTTCCTTGCCTAGCTGGTCTTCAAGACTAATCAAATTATAGATTAGTCAATGTTCTTTATAGCATCTCTATTAAGAGTAAAGAATATTATTACTCCTATTTGACACAACACATTTAGAATACTTCCACAACAGAATTGCTCTATTTATTACTAATTCATGACAATGAAAAAGATATTTTATTTATATCGTCTTCATCTTGCAAGCATTTAGTTAAGTTAATTAGTTACTTACTTTATTTTCGTAAACTAAAAATTACAAAAAGAATAAAACTTGCATTCCTATTTTAGCTTCTTGGGTTTAAGTAAGAATATTTTGTTGAGTAGATTTTTATCATTTAAAATTTCTAAATTCCTAAAAAACATATAGTCATTTTCCCTGTGGGTTCGATATTCGGGGCTTGATAAAAAAGTCATATATTACTTGATAACGATACATATACTTGCGTAGTATCCCATATTTAAAATTAAAATTATATTCTTACTTGTTTCATAGTGGAAAACTTACCTAGCTTTTCGCTTTGGATCAAGTTTTTGACTTTGTTGCAAATTAAGAATAACTTTTAAGAAATTTAAAGCATATAATCGCATACATCGCATTTTACATCTCTATAAAAAGTCAAGAATCAGTATACTGAGTTCTCTGAGAACTCACACCTGCATTAAATTGTAATTAATAACTTATATTATCAGTTTCTACTTGTGTTATGTCTAATAAGATGTCTTTTAAAGCATTTAGAAAAGATAAGCTCAAGGATTTCTGGTACCTCTCGTGGATTGCAATGTTACAATGGACTTCATTGTTCCATGCTAACTTCACGTTAGCCACATAGCTAAGGTAGCCAATTCTAAATGTGCCCGCAAAGAATCACAGTGAAATGTGATTTTTTTTTTGTGGACAGATAGGCTGAAAGTCTACACCGCCAAGAGTGAAAGAACATGTAGAGTATTCCTTGAGAATTACTTAGCTCGTGACATGCGTCACAGTATTTTCAAAATAAGATTATCATATTATTAAATTTTATTTTAATAATCTATTTATTAATTATTGTAATCATGATACTAACTGTTAAGTTGGTTGTATATTTTTATTTTTTGTTTTCTTTGTCGTGGATTTTTGCTTTTAAAGTATAAAATATATTAATATGTCAATTATGTTGCAAACAACATTACAATACAGAAGAAAAATGATCATTTGTATAGAAATAACTGCAATACAGTTGTTTTAAAACTGTAAAAATCAAACAAATAATGACTTATCCATAGAATTTTTTGTCCAACAACTTCTTTATGGCAACTGCTGTGCTACGGCTTATTATTAAACTGCAATTGACCAATAAGACCCATAATTTGAGTTCAGACACACAGCTATGTCCGGTCTCTTGATGTAATATTTTTTCGAACATATAAGAGCATTTATTATTATGGAAGTGAGAATTTGGTGAGGTGCTTGGTTGAGAAAACTATAATTTTGAGGGCTGCGATACCAATAAATAGGGCGCCAAATTTTTACTAGCAAATAATTATAAAGTGAAATTTATCATTTGGAATCCATATCGCTTCACATAATACATATAATTAAAAAATAAAATATATTCTCCAAGCATTTCTGGCCCCGACTAAGTACCGCTTTTGCATTTTACGTCTGGGACTTCATAGCAAAGAATCAAATACCAAAACAGAATATTAGACTAATGGAAACAAAGCCAGCTCATTAGCAATGTAAAAGGAAGCGAGTCATGTGAATTCTCTGAACATATTATTGAGTTTAGGCTTTTTTTCCTAGAAAAGAAAAAAGAAAATCTAAACGCAATAATTGTTCAGAGCATTCACATGACTCTGCTGCCTTTTGCACCTACCATAGCTCAGCAATCGACACATACAGCCCTCAAGATTCCCGTCAGCCAAATTTGCAGGAGATGAGTTTGACTTTGCTCGGCAACTTCTCGCTTATGAGAGACGGTGACCCAGATTTGTGGCTGATGAGTCTGACTTTTGCTTCGCAGCAGAGCATTCACGAGAGAGAGAGAGAGAGAGAGAGAGAGAGAGAGAGAGATTACAGTCGACGCCTATTGCTGGATTAGGTGTCAGAGCTGTCTTCATCAACTTTCAAAATATAATGTACTGAAATAATATCCACAAATTATTTCACTGGCCTTTTTCCATCAAAAGGATTCTAGCTATATGCATTACTGCACTTGCATGAGGTGTAAAAGCATTTGCAGTAATTAAATCATTTTTACATTTACAGCATTTTCATGCCAAATTTTTTTATTTTGATATCAGTAACTAAAACCATCAATTGATGGGCTTTTTTTTAAAGGCAGAAAGGGTATCCAGCAGAGTTGTGAATTAGTTTCCTCTCGAGAATATGGGCAAGTCACCTCCGACGGTGTTTTACATCACGATCTGCTGTATTGCTTTCATCATATCGAAGATAATCATCTCCCTGCTCTGCTACAAAAGATGGGTACGAAAGCGGAGGATAATTGAAGATAGTTTGACAGGTTAGTTTACCACTAGCTTAAAGGAAATTGTTCACCTTCTCAGCAAGCTTTTAATAGATCACAGCACTAAGATTGTTGAAGACAGGTGGAAAGATGGTAATGTTTCGATCACCAACAACTCAAGCTCTCAGCACAAAAGCTTTTATGAAGAAGACAATGAAGCTAACTAACAAAGACATCATTGGCTCCGGAGGCTACGGCACAGTCTATAAATTAGTTGTAGATGAAACCACTGCCTTCGCTGTGAAGAGGCTAAACAAGGGGAATGACAATAAGGACCTTGGGTTTGAGAGAGAGCTCAATGCCATGGGAGACATAAAGCACAGGAACATCGTTACTCTTCATGGATACTATATTGCACCGCAATTCAATCTTCTTATATACGAGCTGATGCCGAATGGAGGTTTAGATTCATTTCTTCATGGTAATATCGTTCATCTTCCCACTGAAAATCGGAGTTTTTTTTCTTACTATTTTGATTATCTCATGAATCGTATATACAGGGAAATCAGCTGAAAAAAGTCCTCTAGATTGGCCTTCGAGGTACAGGATTGCACTGGGAGCTGCTCGGGGTTTATCATACCTTCATCATGATTGTATTCCTCACATAATCCACCGGGATATAAAATCAAGCAATATACTGCTGGATCAGAACATGGATGCGAGGGTGTCTGATTTTGGATTGGCAACAATGATGGAACCAGATCAGACTCACGTTTCAACCATGGTTGCTGGAACTTTTGGTTATTTACCTCCAGGTTATAAATATGTTCTTTTATATATATATATATATATATATATATATATATATTTATATATTAATTTTTTTTTTTTTGCTGGATAAATGTAATTTTTCGGTTTTCTTTCGCAGAATATTTCGACACAGGTAGAGCAACAACAAAAGGAGATGTTTACAGCTTCGGCGTTGTCTTGCTTGAACTTCTTACGGGGAAAAGACCAACAGATGAATCATTTCTTGAGGAAGGCTCGAGGCTTGTTTCTTGGGTAACTCTTCTGAACATAATGCGAATACTTTTCACACTATATTGACGGACCTACGATCAACTACCATCACAATTTCACAGTACATTGACATTCATTCGTCATTTATTATTAAATTTTTTTATTTTGAAATAATATTTTTTATAGGTTTTCAAACCATTGCCCACCCACTTAATTAGGGGTGTCAATTTTAGTTGATAGGTGAGGTATTTGTCTAACCCTAAATTATCCTAACCCCGATTTACTTCTATCTAAAATTTTCATTATATGGACCAAACTATATTACTAGAAGACTCATCTCAAAAACATCTTACTCACAATTTATTTCGTGACTAAACATAACTTTTAAATCTGCACAGCCCAATTAACCTATCAATAACATGTTTAGCCTAATTAACTCTTCCCAAATCACCTAATTTTAATTTGAATGATAATAGGTCAATTTTGAGTAGATTTTGGTTTCTCTAAGTCAATTTGAATAATAACTAGGTCAGCTGTGAGTTAATTTTGGATTCTACAAGTCAACTCTAACCCAAACCATATTTTAATCGGGTCAATTTCTTACCCCAACCCAGCCCAATTAGCCAATTGCTCTCAAACTTGAATACTTTTAGTCTAGCTCAAATAAGCTTGTCAAATCAATTTTTGACATCTCTAATTTTAATAAGCAGATAATCCAAATATGAATAATGAAAATTATTGCATGTACCCATCAAATAACTGATGCAAGTTTTTATAAAATTTTTGCCATTAATTATTGAGAGATGCCAAAAAAATTTTGTTAATCTTGTAGGCTTCTTACTTTTAATAGGCTGATGTACATAGTGTATTCAAGAAACAGAGATAATTTATCTCTCTTATTTTTTAACATAGCATCAAAGCCAAGATCCCTTGAATTTCTAATAATTCTAATTGAGACTCCAAGTTACCAAACCACTTGAAACAAAATAGTCTTCTGCATTTGATTTATTCGCTTTCACAATTATGTGATTACTCTACATCCAAGTCACAATTCATTTATTGTGACTTATATGCCCCTATATGTCCCATCAACATCGTTGCTCCTCAAGCTAACACACCTCAATAATCTCATATTAGGGCACTACAACAATGTGCAATTCTTCTTCAAATCACCTCTTTAACATAGAAAATAAAGCCCTTATGCACAAAATAGGTGGGTTGAATGAAAGAATCAACGAACTTTCAACTCAGCATGATGGCCTCTACTCATCTAGGCTCATTATAAATGATTTTGAGAACTGGCCCTTACAACCGTCATACCATTAATCATATACCTTTCATTAGTATTGAATATCAATACTTCATAAACAACTTTTATAAAAATGATTTTGACTACTCAATTCTTTGTGTTTTTTATTGTACATGTTTTATTATTTTTTAAGGAATGAATTAAATTCTAAATTAGCTCCAGCCATAATGATTTGTGGGTTAAATCATAAAATATAAGAGTTATTGTTGTTCAAATCCTTTATCACCATATCGTTAATCTCCTATCATGATATTTTTAGTAGAATACTACATCTGGTTATACATCAATATTTTTCCTTATTATTTTCTCTCTTTACTTAACTAATCTTAAATTTAATCATTTTTTCGAGTGAAACTTACACCATCTATATTTACACAATGGGTGTCAACAAATCACTTGAACTTCGAGAGTTACTTCACTCCGATGATCTGGCGGCAACAACGCCTCATTTATTTTCTCAAATTCTTATTGTTCAATAGTTCACACATAGAAATGGTTAATACATAAAAAAATCAATTGTCATTATTACTCCACTATTTTCTCTTTTCATGGGCCATCCACAGGAAGTAAAGTTTTTTTTTTTCTGACAAGAAGATATGCTTGAAAAACTTGTGACTATATATGAAATTCATGGTTCTAGATTAGGTAGTTTAACTGGAAAGTTGTTGATTGTAAATACAAAATTCATGGTTCTAAGATTTTATATTTAATCCAATTTTTATAACACAACTTATATTTTTTCTTTTCTAGCACATTACTATTCTGCCACCAACTAATTTTATTTATAAAAACTTCGCTTTTTGATTATCCACGTACGTTTTTTGCCAGTTTGTTTACTAGTGCATGTTACTTTTAACCAAATAGAATTAGCTTGTTCATGAACATCTCAAAAATTCAAATCTTGAAGTTTTTTCATTAAAAAAAAATGTAATTGCACCTTTTTACCTATCTAATTATATGTCAATATTTCATTGTATTCTTCATCTTACAACTTTTCATCATAAAGTCCAGAACTAATAATCGATACTTAGTTCTTAAATTTTTACTTAACAATGAACTTTACAATCATTATATTTTGTCGATCTCTTCTTCTTATAATAAAATAATCAGTTTGTGCTTTATTAAATTCATTCTTATAAGTTAAAATATGTTCATCTATTTCTCAAATAAAGTAGTAACAATAATAAAATTATATGCTAAAGCAAAATCTAATATGGTTCTACCTACTTTGTTAACTCCAAAACCGTAGCCATCATAAATACTTCTACAGATTTCTACCACTCTAAAAACATGTTTATTTAAAATAGCTCTAATGAAAATTATTTTTTCAAGAGCTATCATTTGTATTAATTTTTCTAGATCATTCCAAAATTTTTCTTTCGAACTTATATCTAAACCTACTTGAGAAGCATAAGCACTTGAAAAATTTTATAAAGGAAGCCCTAGCATTTACACACAAATTTGAAGGATTCATGTAATTATTTTTTGACAAAAATTTTACGCTCTTGTCGCCTACTTAACACAACTCTCCACTTTAACATCTGGGGCTTAGGGCACAACAATGAAAGTGTTCAATTATATGACACATCATAAAATAATTGGTATGTATATGATGTCATTGATTCTTATAGTTTTTTTAGTTTTAAATTTTATAACAATTTTTATTTTTATTAATCCTCGGGTGGCTAATTTTTCCTTTTTTGTCCTTAATATTTCTAAAATACCATATAAAAATGATTAATTTTCTATTTCAATTTACTTCTTTTTCTAATCTTAATCATACTTAGAAATGATTCCTTATATATTTTATTAAGAATTTTTAGCTATTCAATCACCTTATCTAGGGATTTATGTGAGCCTAGCCAGCATGAATCCGAATCACTAGCGACCTCATAAATAGATCACATCAAGTCATTAGTTTGAGCTCAAACTTATAGTTAAGTGAAATTATTATCCATGTTAGAGCTCGAGCTTGACTTTACTAAACTTAAGTGCCCTTTGAGTTAGTTCTATCAAAATTAGTTAAGATTTATGACCCATTGGACTAAGATGTTCTCCCTCCAACCCATTTCCATTGTCCCACCAAAGTAACCTAGCCCAATTTTGCATTTACGGAATCCCAAACTACCTATTGCGTCTCCAATAGCATTCAAGTTGAGCACAAGCATGGTAAACTAGCTTAGGTCAAGTTTAAACACAAATTCAAGCTAAGCAATACCTAAATGATTTTGCTTAATTAAGCCAAAACTTAACTCGACTCGACTAGTTTACATCCCTAACATGATTAATTGTTCTTAACTCCAACATCAATTATGTAAAAGATTCTCAAAATACTTTTCTTGGCATTTCAATATTCTACAAGTTTCGTATTAGGGAATTCATTTATTCTTCCAAGTTCCATCTAGCAATAACTAAGATGCACTTTCAAAATTTACTCCTATAATACATCTTATAGTTGAATAAAAAATAATCTATTAATAACTATCTTACTTGAAATCCTTTTTTGTATGATGTTTATAAATTAAATATTTGGCCAAAATTTTGTATCTTGTAGGTCTTCATAGAAATTTTGGGCACATAGATTGAAGGCCTCTGCCATTAGATTAATTTTATAATAGCATTTAGATTGTAATTTGTCTGCTCTTGTATTATTAGCCTCTTTAAGTATTTTCCTATGAAGGATCTTAAAAAAACTAAGAACTTGTAAGCCATTTCTTACATGGAACAACTCATTTTCCTTAATTCAGTCTTATTCCACTTGTAACATTTTTCTTTTGATCTGATAAATTCTCTTTCTTTGTCCTTAAATTTTCTCATCTTTGGTCTTTCATGTAAAATGTGAGTGTTTTTTCTTTAGTTTTTTTAGTTTACTATTGAACATATCGATTTTATAACATGATAGGAGTATCATTCATGTAATATTTTACCTTTAAAATACAATTAAGCAAACATAAATATGAATTTAATTCATGTGTTTCTTTTTCCCCTTTTTTTTGGTGCAAATGGAGACCATAGCAATCATTTACCAGGGTAGTTTTCTAGTTATATATAAAAATTAAAAATACTTAGTTATTTACATAGTCATCAATCTGAAGTGTGGGCTTAGGGCATCAGAAGTTTCTTCCATTATAGCTATTGAGATCACATAATTGAACATCCCTTTTTAATTCATCAGTGTAGGATTTATAATTTCCATAGACATAAAGAGATTGTTATTTGATTGTCTTTCAATCTCTCTAAAAAAAGATAATGTGATAGATTTCTATTTTTTTTATAGTCTCTTGTTTCTCTTTTTGGGTCAATAAAAACTTATTCTTTACAATTCAGCCAATTAATTACTTATTCATGTGCAAACAAAACTAGATCCTACTTTAACTAAATTCATCTCAATTAAAACTATGTAATGATTAATAAAATTCTCATCATTATTTTATTTTGGTGATTTTATTTATATGGTTGAAGGAAAAGGGTTTAACAGTATTGTTTTGGTGAGTAGCAACAATGATGTAGCTCTCCAAATTGTCCCCAAAAGATAAAATTTACAAGTTTGAAGCAAGTTCAATAAACTTATGAGGAACTTTATTTAATCCATGCAGTGGGGAAAAGATAAACAACACATGACAAGTTTAGTAAATAAAATCAAGATACAAGATCAACCTGAACCCAAGCCTTGTCATAAAAGGTGAACGCTAACCATAGAAGAATTTTTTAAGAGAGTCAAGAAGACTCGAGGATATCATCTCAAATTTAAGCATCCATCAATAATGAAGATCTGTGTGGCAGGAGTTTCCAAAATAGCTACAAGGCTGAGTGGAGATCATCTTGGTCAAGTAGTTCTTTGGAATTTATTCTCAGATTACTATGTTTGATTTTTAAATTCTTGAGAAAGCCCCATTCTTGTATAGAGGTATATATAACCATCCTATAAAGTTTCAATAAATTCTGGAGGCTCAACTACTGATCAAATGGCTAAATCACAACTCTTTAAGATAAAGTTATTTCAATATGAGGTTTAAGAAATTTTTATTTGATAATTTTCAAAGGTCATTCTATTGAAGAAATAGACAACAAGATTTGAAAGGATGAACACACAAGATATGAAAGGAGGAAAAGAAAAATAATACCTAAAGGAAATAATTTTTGAGAAATTCAAAAATTATTAGAAAAAAATATTTTCCGTGAAACCCACAGCTGATAAACCTATCCATGAGGTATGGTCATTTCCAATCTCTTGAACCTCATGTTCTGTAAGATATCAAGCCTAAAGACTTTACATAGGCTATGTCAGGGAGAGGTAGAAAGAAGTAATAAAATTGCAGTCAATCATAGTTATCAACTGTTAAAGCTCTAATCTCTACATTCCCTTTCTTCCCAAGAAAACAAGCCCATTGGTTGCTCCTTCATTTGGAGTCAATCATTGTTCATCAACTAGCTCAATCATTTTAAAGAGCTCCGTAGTTTGTCTCGAGAATCAAACAATCCTCCTCATTTGCACCTCAATCTAGATTTGATTCTTCCTTCTTTACTTTGCTCATTATTAGCTGAAGAAAACTTACATTCAATTAACGCTAAAACAAATCTTAAAACAAAATTTTCACAACCCAAACCTTTTGCCCTGCAATGGTAATTCCATATCAAATATCAGAAATTTAATTTCACTCTACCAAACAAGAATATGCAAACTAGAAAAATAACTAATAATTCTAAAAGCATAATTTCTTTATGCTGTTCAGTTTTCATAGGAAATTTCAATTGCCCAACCAAACAGATCATATTATGCTGATTTTTGATACGTTTTATATAAAATTGTTGCGTTGCTTCTATGAAGCAATATGTTACCCTAATATATGCTTATTTAATGCATCCCAAACATTCACGCATTGAAAGTATATTCTAATTTTTCAAAAATAATTCTAAATTCTTAGATAGTCTAGCATATAGTTGGATCGCCATAACAAACTACAGAAGGGAAGTGTGGCCTTCATACCTAAAGCTCCTCCGACATTAATTGTAAGATACTACCATATAATTTAACTATGGTTTCACGTCGTCTAAAGTTACGTGTGCCATTCTTCAATTTGTAAGATACTGCCATATAATTTAACTATGGTTTCACGTTGTCTAAAGTTACCTGTGCCATTCATCAATTCCACAAATGTTTCTTCATAGAATCCTCAGGACTAATTATAAAGATATTTGTTGAAATTTTCTTGTTCACTTGAGATGTATTATAATTCTACTCCTTGAAGGAGTACACTTTATTGTCTCTTACTGCCCAAAATTTATGGCAGGTTAAGGGAGTAATGGAAGATCAGAGAGAGGAGCATGTCATAGATAGTGTATTAGTAAGTTTTCCAGCTGAGGAAGTCAAGGAAGTATTCTCGATTGCAGACAAATGTCTAAATCCAGATCCCTCAAAGAGGCCAACCATGTTCGAAGTTCTTAAAATGCTAGAGCAAATAAAATCAGAAAAATCTGATAATTTTATTTGATTTGTTACTTTTCGCAATGATTTTTTATCATGGAATGAGGAAAAACTTCTGCCAAGGATGGTTTGAACCTTCAAGGCTTCACTTTCATCTTAATCACAGGATGGGCTCAATGAACCATATAATAAAACCAGCTCTGTTCAACATCACGACAATGATCTGTGAGGAAAAGAGCTTCTTGAAAGATGGAAGTCTCTGCATGGTACTTATATGGGGAAAATTGACGGAAGCAGTGAACAACATAATTAACCAGGTTATTTCTGCAAATTGGACTAAAATATTTTTATTATCAATCACGCTCTGAGGATCAAATTTTTTTAGCAATATTTGAACAAGACCAAGACCAGTGAACAGAAAGAATCCCATTCCATGGTATGTATCGCCATATAGACAGAATGAAAGAATGCATTGATATGTGCCATATCTCCATAACTTAACATTGACTCTGAAGAGAATCACAAATATGCTCGTCTTTGTGCCACATCCTTATTCTGTGCACTCTACATGAACTAGGATTTTCATCTCCAAGCTTCAAGCAGATTATCTCATTCTTGATGACGCAAACCGAGAAGAGACTGCTATGGTATATGAGCGTAAGAAATAATTTGTTGTGTAAATTGCCATGTAACAATCCTTCAAATTTCTCACATCAGGTAACTGAAAAAGGAGAGAACATATTGGTATTGTCTGTCGCAGCCAAAATATATTGCAAGCAACTATTTCGCACATGACGAAATAACTGTGGTTGCGCAGAATCAAGTTTTTTCAAATCGACCTGTTCGTTGAAAATTTTAAGTATGGAAAAATTTCATTATAAATGTTCTATTCGGGCCTTTTGGATTAAGTTTGCAAGAAGCTGAGTTGAATATTCACAAGGTTGGCTTTATTTAAACTTTAATCTTCCAAAAACGTAGCCCTAGTCAATTTGTGGCTGCCAGATTTAACTGATTTGTTTGTTTGGGCTCCTTCAATTTTTTTGGGTTTATGGATTTCGTCGCACACAACCATGCATATCTAACCAAAAACATGCATTATGAAAGAAAAAAACCCAGGATCTCATGATGTAGTGTAAATTTCTAATTGTACTTCTGAGTGTGATCAGATACATCCTTTTGTCACGTTATAAGGAAATCTTTTAATTAGATGCTCAATAATTTTTATCATCGATATTGATTTTCATCATATTAACATGCAATTAAGATAGCATGAATCATAAAAGTATTGGGGATTTTACATACATAACTGTTGAATTTCAGTACAGGTGATAAAAAACCAAGCAGAATCCGTGGAAGGAAAGTTCAGAACAACGTCAATTGTTTCATATATTATCATCCAAATTTTAGCACCAAGATAAGAGTGTAGAAGGGGACAGAACCTGTACAAGTGCCGAGGTAGTTATGGAGAGAGGTAAGACCAAATCAGGTAGTTATAATCGAACGGCTGACAATGTATCCGTGAAGGGTGTATTTTTTTTTTCCATGAAGGGTGTTAGTTGGGGAAAAAATTTGGGTACATAAGAGGCACGCAGCGCTGCGTGCGATAGCGAATCAGCGGAAGACACCTCAGTTTCGTCGGTCCCACCGTAATACAAATATACCTTTTACTGTGCGTGACCCGTCGACCTGACATGTTATTGTAACCTCCATGTAATCCCGATATAACCTCCGTTGTCCACCCCATGTACCGTGCTTGTAAGCCTCATGTAATCCCGATGTAACCTTCGCTGTCTACCCCATGTACCGCGCTTGTAAGCCCTGTATAACTCCGGTGTAACCTCCGCTGTCACCAAAGGACGTAACCCCGGTGTACGTTCCGCGGAAACGCCACTGTAATCCGCGTGTACTATCGTTGTACATCCGGTGTAACCACCGAATGCGCGTGTACACTGGATGTAATCCCGGTGTAACTTCCACAGTAACGTCCATGTAACCCCGCGGTAACGCATCAGGATGTACATTTGATGTACAATACGTGTAACACCGGTGTAACCTAGAGATTGTAACACGCGTGTAACCCGAATGCAATGTCCCTGTACCCCGATTGTACTGTCCATGTACACTGGAAATGCGCTTGTAACCCTGATATAACTGCGAAGACCATCCCTAGTTTGAACAATGAATGTCAACTTCACCCGATTGTAATGTCCTTGTACCCTGATTGTACTTTCATTAATGTACAGATCTACCTCTCGAAAAATATATCATCACTGTATTTTGCCTTTTTTTTTTTTTGTAAGAGCAGCCCTCGTTTGAATCTTTCTACCTATTTATTGCAATTCCGTCGTTGTTTGTTTGTTATTTTTAATTTCGGATCATATAAGGAACTCAACAAGCAACCAACCATATTAGCAAAAGAGAGAGATGTATGAACAAAAAGTAGAACCCTAGAGATGATAGAAGTGACCGGAGCACGAAGCGATGAAGCTAGATTAAAAGAAACCATCGAAACCCTAAGAATGCACCAAGGAGGTAGACAATCAAGCAAATGTAGGGTGTGAAGAGAGGGAAGGCCAAGATGAGCAACCAAAATAGGTGAGAAGATAAGCAGAAAAAATCTTCCAATTCGAGGGGAGAGCAGAGGTTGAAGAAGAATGAAAAGCGAGTCACAAACCTAGAGGATTCCATAAAATCAATAGGCAGCTCGCACCGGTGCTAGAAGCCATATGAGATGCCAATGACCACTGTATACACATAGGGAGGACATCAGTCAGTGAGGCGCAATACCATGCATGCAAAATGTCAAAAACAGAAAAACTCTGTTTCTGTGCAGTAAAAAAAATTTTCACCATTTCTGTGGTACATCTTAGGGAAAAAAGCAAAAGAGAAGCGACATCAACTAGAAAAATTAAAATAAATCACTATAGTCTCAACTAGAAATGTACATCTTGATGTGTTCCGTGGTAACGTCCATGTAACCCAGCGGTAACGCATCAGGATGTACATTTGATGTACAATACGTGTAACACCGGTGTAACCTAGAGATTGTAACACGCGTGTAACCCGAATGTAATGTCCCTGTACCCCGATTGTACTGTCCATGTACACTGGAAATGCGCTTGTAACCCGGATATAACTGCGAAGAGCAGCCCTCGTTTGAATCTTTCCTTCCACGGTACAGGGACATTACATTCGTGTGAAGTTGACATTCATATATTAATGAAAGTACAAATAGTCTCAGATATAACTGTACATTAAGGGGTGAAGTTGACATTCATTGGTCATATGAATTCTACCCTGCAATCAGAAAGTTGAAGTTGACATTCATTAAATCACTTAACATGAACTGTACATTAATGAAAACAGCAGAAATAATATGCATGAGACTATAGTGTCATTAGTATTTTACATCACTGCGTAATCAATGATTTGAAAAGCTTTATGCAGGTCTTCCAGAATGTCCCTTTCTTCCATTTTATCAGTCATCATGCATACAAATTCATCAAGTTCAATTGCACCACTCCATTTTGGTCAACTTCAGCAATCATCTCATCAATTTGCTGCATAGTGAGTGAATTTTTATTCGTTACAGATCCACTGATCAAGCTAGAAATTGATCTGGCACTTCCCAAGTTCCCAAATAATAGCCCTCTTTAGCTTGATGCCTGATTGACAACAGTTGAGACCATATCCTTGAGTCACCCAAATGCTTGGACAGGCTTGCAATATTTACCTATCATGAACCTGGCCCACAGACAATCTTGTGCTCTAAATTTAATCCACAATTTTCATAAATTGATAAATCTGAGATGGTGGAAGCTCTTAAAACCAAAACCTCCAGCTTGGACAGGCTTGCAAAGATTCGGCCAGGGTAACTAATGAACTTGCTTTTTCTACCAAGCTCAAATAAACTTGTTGAAGAGCCTCATGACTTTTCTTTTAAGTAATTGCATCATGACTTAACTCCTGATGTATCATTGCAACAATGCAAATTTAGCGATCTCGTATCCTATTTCTGCTCCAAAGAATGACATGGATGCCTGCCAGTCCAAATATTGCTTCCAATCAAATTTCTGCTTTTGGACAATTATTTCCATATATTTACAGACGAATAAACCACAGTTGAAACTGTTGCTTTGCACCGGAATGTCTCTAGACATTACAACTTGCCAATTACTAAGATCAACTTCAAAAGCTTCCCCCACATCGCTTAGAAAATGTTTAATCTGCACAATTATATATAGAAATGAATGACGAAGACCATAGCAATCATAAAAAGAATAAAAATGTTTACTTAAAATGTCATCAGTTATATGCAAATGCATTCTGTTCGGCAATGAATCGTATAATCTCCACTTGCGATCTTTGATTGATCCAACAAGCAGTGTCCAATGCTGATTATTGATTATAGGTATCAAAATTAACTCCACATTCTTAGTGGTCTTCTTCGTAATGTGTTCAACGAAGCCTTTTATGTTCCCGACATTGTACATCTACAGATAACGATATATATGACATAAAACAATTACTGAATAAAGAGAAATTTGGTTATATGTTTGTGACACATGAATTTCAAAACTTACCCAGTGGCATGGAGATACATATAGGTAAGATCGGTATTGTTCCGGATTCTTGCTCCTCTTATGCTCCAGTAGCATAGAGAAACAGTCGACGTGTTCGTTTCCTAACCACTCGTTGCTGAGTAATTCATCAAGATAACGTCGGGTTAACGATATATGTCCCATGTCAATTATTAAGTCACCCCTGCATTCCAAATATTTAATAAGTACAAGAGTGAAATATAATCAATTAATAAATTTTTTTACTTGCATGTCAGTGAATTTATTACAACAAATATCGATTGCTTCCCTCATATAATCTGGAATTTGATATTTGGCAGGAAAATCGACCGTAAGTGGGGCTGGCATACCTACAAGCAATACACAAACATTGTAAGATGGAAATATTGAAGCATTCAATTTGAACAATTAAATTTTGTGTTATAAACCTTATCAGGGTAGTCTTCATCAACATAATGCAGATCATAATGTTCTTGATCGCTGTATTTATCTACTGGTGGTGTTTGCAGAGCTTCGTCAGTAGCCTTACTATACACAATTATGACTTGCTGATCGAATTTATTTAGTTCACCTGTACGCACAATATCAATCTGTTAAATAAGAAATATTGTTAGTTAAGTTAGTAAGGAAGAACTATTAAGTATAATGCTTAGGTGCAAGTGTTGTACCTCTTCATGCTTTTCAGCGACTTCTTGACTTGTTTTTTGCTTCTTCTTCCGTTCAAATACCAAAAATGGGGAACTGAGAGTCCTCTTTCTTCTCCCCTTTCTTGCCTTAATTCTATGAATTAGGCTCCCTAGCGGGAACTGTTGCACCCATTTAGTTGGTAATGTCCCAACAGGTGATTTTAGAGCTTTATTTATGTCTTTAACTTCTGATTTTAAGTCTTTCATTGTACTTTCTAGCTTTGTCAGCCGATTGAGCACTGAGATTTGAAATTCCATGAACAGTTTATGATGCTCTTTCAGTAATTCATGGATTTCTTCAAATCCACTACTAGTGTTACTATGTTGATGTCTCTCGTCATGTGGTAGGGGACTGGTACGATAAGGAAATATAGGCTCAGCAGTATCAATGAATGTGGGTGACTGTGGTTAGGATATAAAGTCCTTTTCTGGGGGATGTTGCTCGGGACTAGATGGTTCTTGTAATGGAGAACCTAGGAGATGATGCTCGCTATCTAAAATGTCAAGAAAGTTATAAAAAAACCTGCAAGACATTACATAGAGTCAAAAACAATGAAAGAATCACGTGAAAAAAACAAATTCAATGGAATAAAGAACTAAATTGCTGACCTCGGTAGACTTAAGCCTTTCAAAGGCTACCTGAACCTTCAGAGTACTCCACCTCACATTTGACCACCTCAACATTCTTGGTCTAGCTTGAGGCAATGCTGGGAGGACCATGAAAGTGTGCTCATAAAACCAGATCTGCGTTAAACATTACGAGTTATTTTAAAATTGACAATTGCAGCTGAGATTTCAAAATGTATTGGTGGAACACAAACCGATAGAAGAAATACAAAACCATTGATGTAACCCACAGGCTGGTCCTTTTTAATTTTAGTTACGCAAACATTAAGTTGCATTTGCAGAAATCCACATAATGTAGCTGGCCAGTTGTACGCTGCAAAAATATCTACATCTCGCAAATAGAAGACAATTCTTTCGAAACTATAAAGTTGCTTGAAGGAAAAATCAAATTTGAAATTAAAAATTTGATTATTAATTGCAGAAGGTTGTGAGATGACTCCCCTGGTGAAAAGTTGAGCAGGGCAGTCTTAATTTGTCTTGCATCCATTGTATCAGGCGGTGCATTGGTCCAACATGCAGGTAATCCTTTGTTGGGCATGCCTAGCAGTAGTGCAACCTCATCAGGAACAAATTTGACCTCTTTCCCTCCCAAAATGAATGCCATTTGATCAATGTCCCAACAATTAATTATGTGCATCGTCAAAATATTGTCCTGGGGGTACAGAGGGAGTTCAAAAAATTGTGCCAGACTCAAGGATTCCAATTTATGTCATGTGTCCTCATCGACTTTTGGTCGGACATTATCGAGAACCTCTCGTATTGTAGATGGACGACATCTGCAACTAATTGCTTTTGGGTTCAATAGCCTACAACAATACAGGAGAGAAGTTTAATAAAATCTAGTTGGCGATATTAGGGATAGCTTTAAAATTTATTTCACAGCAAACCTAAACTAATTTTAGAAAATGAATTATTTTAGGTTTATAAATTATTTTAGGTTTTATAATTTTAGGTTGAATCTTAAACCTAAAATAATTTATTAAAATTGGTATAGAACCTTGCACAATAATCAAATACTTGTTAGACATATCACTGTTGTGCTTCTTAACCGTGAACAAGATTTTACCATTCAAAGGAAAACAGCTACAACAAGCTAATAAATACCTGGAAACGGGATGACTCTCTCCCTTTTTGGAGTATTTGCGGCCGGACTTCACTGTAACAGTTACCTGCTCGCGTTCGGGTTGGTTCCCCTCATCCAAATCCGCACCAGTGGTCTCTTCCAAGGTTTTCGTACTCTCCTTATCCTCCATTAAGCGTGTAACCCCTCACAATAGCAAAACCCTAACCTTCAAAAGGAGCACGATGGAGGAACCCTAGCGGCGCAAATCCCTTTTTTCAAATATGAATTCTTACTGTGTTTTTTTTTACCAGCGTAAATAAGTTATAAGGAGTTACTTGGACATTACATCGCAGTTATATCCGGGTTACAAGCACATTTCCAGTGTACATGGACAGTACAATCGGGGTACAGGGACATTACATTCGGGTTACACGCATGTTACAATCTCTAGGTTACACCGGTGTTACACGTATTGTACATCAAATGTACATCCTGATGTGTTACCGCGGGGTTACATGGACGTTACCGTGGAAGTTACACCGGGATTACATCCAGTGTACACACGCATTTGGAGGTTACACCGGATGTACAACGATAGTACACGCGGATTACAGTGGCGTTTCCGCGGAACGTACACCCGGGTTACATCCTTTGGTGACAGCGGAGGTTACACCGGAGTTATACAGTGCTTACAAGTGCGGTACATGGGGTGGACAGCGAAGGTTACATCGGTATTACATGCGCGGTACATGGGGTGGACAACGGAGGTTACATCGGGATTACATGGAGGTTACAATAACGGGTCGGGTCGACGGATTACGCACAGTAAAATGTATATTTGTATTGTAGTGGGGCCGACGAAACTGACGTTTCTTCCGCTGATTCGCTATCGCACGCAGCGCTGCGTGCCTCTTATGTACCCAAATTTTTTCCGTCAGCTGGACTGTATATAGAGGAATGAGACCACTTCTATTACAAGCTAATTTGTTTAACCACATCTTTGTCTGTATAATTGTTGCTGCACCGCAAGCAGCTATGCCCAGCTTGGACTATAAGCTTGTCCCGAAGATGTTAAATCCGAGTAGTAGAAAAGGCCTTGGTAAAAAGGCTAGCTACTTGATCTTATGAGTTGATGTGATGAACAATAATATCATTGAACTTATTACAAAAATCAATTGCAATATGTTTTGTTTGAGAGAAAAAAAAAAGATTGTTTGCTACAGCAAAATCTGAAATATTATTACAACAAATTAGTAGGTTAAGGTAGAGCAATACAAAAATCCCAAATGAGAACTTTTAATCAAAGCCATACATTGCCTTAGTAGACTAGCGAGCTACATTAGATTGTTTTCTGAACAACCCAAGAAATGAACAATAACAAGTAGTAGATTTTTGATTTAAGGGATCACTAGCCCAATTAGACTTTTAGAAAGAACCTCATCATGTGCCACCGTGCTATAATTTGGCAATTGAATAGGTGATGACCATCTTGCCTTACCTCTTGACGACGTGTCTATAAAGCAGAAATCAAGTGTTCTTGTTTCTTCACCATCACTAGATGGGGGCATCCCCTATTCTTCCTTTCATAAGAAACTTGGAGCCTTCGAATAGTCCTCCCGACAAGCTTCAAAAGTTTTGGAACCTAGCGAAAAAGCACTCAGTCAACCACGACTCTCCAAAAGATGAGAACATTGCTAATGAATTTAGGAACATAAAAAAGAAACAGATTGGCATACATGTCATTTCAGCCCTAAAAGGAACCGCCAATTGCTGTGAGAAAAGAGAAGTGGTCAAATGTGGATGAGAACTGTTCGCCCTCAACTTCTTCTTAGTCACCTTAGCAGCAACCACCACCCTTTGCTTTGCCTCTTTAGCATTAAAGGATTCTTATGACCCATCAATCATGGCGCCAACCATCTCACTCCACAAGACTTTATTCAGAACGTTAGCCTTTAGATATTGATGTAGCGACATCTCTTGGCCCTTGATCATGTACCCATACTTTGTCATGGAATCTGTTAATGTCTTCACTTGGGGAGCATGCGACAGGTCAGATGCTGACACGCTATCTTAGACTTTGAGAAAGAATGAAGCCTAAAGGAAGCTCCATAAACGTGATAAGGCATAATTTAGAGTCCCCTTAATGTAACAAAGAAGTTCTTCGAGTAATTGAAATGTGCATTAGGCTAACTAGTTGGTACATCATCAGTTGCAGAAGATGGGAGAGAATGTTTAGAGGGTTGTAAAACATTATGTCGAGCAGTAGGAACAAGTAAGTGGTGGGATCTAGGAAGATTTAGTGGAGCTTATTGGAGAAGGTGGAGTGTGAAAAGGAAATTGTTCCTCATGAAAACTAACATGTCTATAAATATTAATTTTGCCAGAAATAGGATCAAGAGATTTATAGCCTTTGTACTTGGAATGCATAGCCATGAAAGACACATGCAAAGGATTTTACAAGTTTATGAGAAAAATAAGGGGATAACTAGGGATAACATAAACACCCAAAGGTCTTAAGGTGATTTTAGAGGCTTATTAGAGGAGTTGAAATGAAGACAAATTATTTGTATTTGGAAGAGGCAATTCATGAGATACGAAACCATAAGAATAGTATCCACCCACCCATAGATTAGAAGGGAATTGAGCATCAAGCATGAGTGTACAAACTATCTCAATCAAATGCTTTGTTTGTGCTCAACAATACCATTTTTATACAGATGTTTAATGAAAGCTGCTCTTGCGAAGAATTCCATGGAATGTAAGTAAATGTTGTAAAGTGTTACTAAAAAATTTAGCACCACCATCAGTGCAAATTATCTATTTTTGGTATAAAATTGAGTTCAACAAAATTTTAGAAATTCTAAATTTTAACTGTGATTTCATATTTCATTTTCACAGGAAACTTCTACAGTATTAAGAGAAATCATCAATTAGTGAAATAAAGTATGTATAATCTTAATTGGACAAAATTGGTGAAGGTCCCCATGCATTGCTATAAAGTAATTAAAAAATAAAAAAAGATTGAGAAGCATAAGAAAGAAAATGCTATCTATGACTTTTAGCAAGAGCACATGCAAAATAGTAGAATGTGTTGTTTCAAATTGTGTAACAACTACAGTGTCAAATTTGTTGTTCCTGGGTGGGGATGGGTGGATGTCCGAGCCTTCTATGCCAAAAAGTAGGATCATATAATGAGCTCGGGAGAGCAACCAGTTTGGTAGATGAATTAGCCGAAAGTTTAACCAGATATACTCCTTAATGACAAATTTTATGGAGGAGAACTTTTTTTGTCATGTGATCCTTAACAACAAAAACTAAATTTATCAAACATTATGGAGCATGAGTTATCACTAGTAAGTTGATGAACTGAAAGGAATTTAATAGAGAGGTTTGAAATACATAACAATGGATGTAGGTGAAGTGTGTGGCTAGGAGTAGAAATTATTCTTTAACACAACGAGCATTGAGCAATTGAATCTCCAACTTTTTCAAAAATGTGACAAGTAATTACAACAATAAAAATTTAACTACCTCTAAATGAATTTGATCTTCCTTGAGTTCTTTTATGATTAACCCTATATAAGGTATTAAAATATCTGCTAAAATTGGCATATTGAGAGGAAGATCAGTCGCAACCTCTAATAGTAGTGAAAGCAATTTGAAAGCCTGTAAGATTAGTGAGTGTGAGTTCTTTTGTGGCTTCAACAACAAGGATTATTTCTTCATTACATAAGAGTGAGTAGAATTCGTCTAAGCTAATGGGTTGAAGATTTTTCCAAGTAACCATTTTAAAAACATGATAAGTGGACATAAACCATTAAGAGTATGCAAGAGATATCTTCTGAATTGATTGGAGGGCCTAATATAATAATTGCATCCACTTTTTTTTTCAGAGATATATTGCATCCTAGATTTATCCTTTGAAATAATAAGGTGCAATTTAATTTTAAGAAATATAATTTAAGAGATATTAGTGGATTGAAAACGCCTTTCAATAGTTCTCTAGATGTCCACACAAGAGTCACATTTGAGAAGGTAAGGTAGAAGAGTAGCTGAGATGGTAGAATATTACGTTGAAGCTAAAATTTGATCTACAAGAATCCAAGTATTGTAAGATGGATTTTGAATAAAAGTTCCATCCTCATAGGTTATTTGATGAGCAGGTTTTGAGCAAGAACCATCAAGATAGCCCTCAAATCCATTTGCTTTAATCAAATTTAAGGTATGGAATTTTCAAATAAGATGATTGTATGTAGAGAGTTGGACATTGACGACAGACTTAAAATTTTTCTTAAGAAAACTCAGCTGGGGAGAGTCCTAGAAACATCATTTGTTTGTACCTCAGTGGTATATGAATCTCTAGCTGAAGAGTTAAGAGAATCGTCCATAGTGGAAGAAAAAATGAGAAGATCGATTTGTGAAATTAAAATAGGGAGCATCTAGTTATGATTTCTTTAATACCATGTTGAATTTCATTATAGGTAATACACAACCAAGCAAAAAGAATAAAAAAGGAAAGACATGAATTTTAGAACAACCACAATTGTTTCATACATCATCATCCAGTATTAAAATACCAAGATAAGAGTATATAAGGGGATAGAACCTATACTAGAACATATGTAGTTTTGGATAGTGGTGGAGACCAAACCATGTAGTTATATTTAAGTGGTTGAGATAGTATCTAGAAGAATGAGACTTTTGTTACAATCAAATTATTTTACCAAATATTCATGTATATGCTTATCAATAACAACTAAAATGTTATAAAGGTAACACCTAAATTATATACATGTATCATGTAAGAAATAAAGTATTTATAAAGGTAACAAATAAATTGCTTTAAACATATCAACATGAGCACTCTATAATATGTCTACGTCATCTTCTACGCTTAAAACATGCACATACTTATCCAAACATTCTCTAGTCTATAGTAAAATTTCACCAATTCGTGAACTGCTCTATCCCTTCTACAATCAATGGAAAAATATCTCACAAAGAAGTACCTTAACATATTGTGTCAACCTGGGCGCACTTCTCTTCTCCACTCTCCTTTGGTGATCTTCACTATTAAAGTACAACTTTAATCTTTAGCTTCTTATGCCTCTTTTACAATTTTACGCATACCACTTTATTGGAAGATTTCATTCTTGGTTAAGGCTATGATGAATCATTTCCTTATCAATTTTCTTAGATAGCCACTTGTATTATAAGGTCTTAAATGTTACTAGCACTTAGGATCCCATATCTGTTGGCTCTATTGCCTTCTTTTTATGAGAATTTTGTTGGAGCATACATCTAAAGCACTATACATGTACATTATTCTTCTTTTTAAACAACATTGTACTAGAGCTATAAAATAAATTGATAATATAAAATTAAAAAAATCTTGTTAACATATAACAACAACATGTCTTTATCCCACTAAGTGGGTTCGACTACATGAATCACTTTTCTCCATTTTTTCCTATTGACTGTCATATGTTCATTTAATTCTAATTAATCAATATCATTTTTTTACAACATTCCCAAGTCTTTTTTGTTCTATCCCTGACTTTCTTTACATAAGTCAAGTCTAAATCATCTACTCTTGTAACTGGATCATTAGATGATTGATATTTAATGTGACCAAAACATAAAAGATGACTCTCTCTAATCTTATATATCATTGGAGCTACACTAACTGTTTCATAGATATATTCCTTTCATATTTTATATCTATGCGTAAATCCACTCATCCACCAAGCATTCTCGTCTCAGCAACACTTAACATAGTTTTATGCTTCTATACTTTAGGCCAACATTCTGTGCCATAATGAATTGTAGGTCTGTCTAGTCTCCATCTTATAAAAAATAAAAATTATAAAATATTATTTATCATTTGAAGTCAAATTATCTTTTAAATCAGAAATATCATTAAGAAGAAGATCAAATAAATCATTTTGTTTAGTGAAAAATGATTTGAATGGTTTGTTAGATTGTTTTACTTGAGCACAAATTTCACACTTTGCATCATTATTTATATTATTTTTTATATAATAAATTCATATACATCATCATTCTATATGTTATATAGTTTGAATGTCTTAATCTTCCATGTCAAATATCAAAAAAAAATAATTAGTGAAAGAAAAAATTTTACACAAGAGACTTAAATAAACCATTAAATAAACATCAAGTTCAAGGAAATGATTAACTTTTAGTTATGATAGTCTTACTCAACTCAAATGCTAGATGATAACCATGTTGAATAAGTAATGAACCAATAATTAAATTTTTTTAGTATTTGATTTATGCAAAATTGAATATAATATTAAAAGAAATTTTATGCCAATTTTAGATTGGTAAATTATAATATGAAGAATTCAATCAAATATTTTTCTAAATATGCATCATCATTTTTGCATTTTGATTCAAGTGCTTTCCAAATGTAAAAACTTTTGACATATAGAATATATCATATAAACGATCAAACAGAATTTTAAGCTTGCACCTAAAAAAAGATAAAAATAAATCTCGTGGAGTTTTGCATTTCTATAGTCCTTCATTAGAAAAAAAAATGACAACATATCTTCATGACTGTAATATTTTCATGACTGTTGATGAAAAAAGCTCAGCCTAATATCCTCATGACTGTAATATTTGAGCAGAAATGTATTTTGAAGTTGATGAAAAATTATTAATTTACCCATCTATGAAATAAAATGACAACATAAATTTAAGAAATGAATACCACAATTTTAAACAAAAGGAGTTATAAAACATGTTCTTACCACATCTAAACAATTTACCATTTAAATTACAGACATTATCAATAAGAACTAATAAATTATTTTCTTTATAAAAATAGGTTTACATATATTTTTAGGTTATTTGAGCAAATTCAATGCTTCTCATCCTTATTCATATTATTTATTGAGATTATATTCATATGAATCATCTTTCTAAATGTGTGTATATGCTATAATCCTTCATTTCGAACATCAATGGAAATACTAATTGTAATAAAAAATAAATTTAAATGATTTTATATTTAAAAATAAATAAATTTAATTTAAATATACTATAACACAAATATTTAGTTCCAACAAATGATCCGATTTTTTTTTTGATAATCTCAGTCGGGTCAAATACAAGATGATAAATATGTTGAATAAGTAGTGAAACACTAATTAGGAATCTTCTAATATTCAAAATATTTTATCTTAAATTTACCAAATAACTTTTTGGGAGAAGCCTTTATTATCACCTTTTTTATCTTAAATCATGTACTTTATAAAGATTTTAATAAAATATCCTATGAAGTTTGGAAAATATAAAAGTATTTAAAATTATGGTGGTTTTTAGCTAAAATATATATTCCATAATGTAAAAAAAGGAAATTAGAATTTGAAAGTATTGACGATGAAATCATAAATTTTCCCTCAATATTCCTACTTATAGATTTCTTCTTATTAACTCAGATATTAGTGATATTTCTAACAATATAATTATTGAATCTTGAGATCTTATATTTTTTTAATATATTTTTCATGAAAAATAAGATTAAATAATCTATTGATTAAAAAGGATCTTCAATTAAAAAATATATAATAAATAAAGATGGTATAATTTTGGCTAGTAAAATATTGACAATATTAGAAAAAAGTAAAAAAAAAAACTGAAAAAAATAGAATAATTTATTTATTTATTTTAAAAATAATTTAATCACTTTTATTAAATTATGTATTCTATAGTGGTATATTTTTGTAAAGGGATTGATTATGATTAAATATATTTTATCTTATAAGATAAGACTTGGATGCTTTGTGATTTACATCTTGTGTGTAACTATTTGATGTAAATGAATTTTAAGACAAAATTAAAATCAGATTATAAACTAAAATTAGTAGCCAAGGAAATATGATTTTAAATATTTGATGTTCATTTCCTATTGCAAGATTTTCTATAATATATTTGCTTTTAGCTTTAATTTCAATATACAATCTAGTGATATATCAAATGGATATAATGATTGTATTTTAAACGATGGTTTAGATGATGATATTTATATGGATCAATCTAAAAGTATTATAGTAAAAGATGAAGAGAGAAATTTTGCAAATTAGAAACTTTTTGTTTAAATTAAAACAAACTCCTAAATAATGACATGAAAAACTTGATAAAATAATATAGTCATATTCTTTTTGTAATTGTTATTCTAATAAATATGTTCATATTATAATAATTGGTAATAGTTATATGATTTTATGTCTTTATATGGATGATATTTTAATATCTGGAATGAATCTAGATTTTATAAAATGTACTAAAGATTTCATATCAACTTAATTTGATAGGAAAGATTTTGTGAAGCTAATGTCTTACCAAGTGTAAAAATTTTATAGAAATGCAAAGAATACTTTTATTTCAAAATTACATAATATTCGTAATTTATTTAAGAAATTTAATTATCAAGACGTAAATACATTAAGAAGTTCATATAATTTTGACTTGTTTCTTATTAATAATTAGAATGGATGGTGTATTGAAATTAAAATATTATTAAATGATTTTTTATCTTATGCATCTATCAAATTGTTCTTGACCTTATAACATTTAAATATATTGGTAACTTAAGTGAAACTCATTAAAAAATATTATAATTTTCTTAAAAAAATTAATATCTTAGATACACTATTGCATTTACTTTAGTTATTTTCTTATAGTGCTATATATTCTGATTTTCTATAGTATTAAATGGATATTGAGATATTAGTCGGATTGCCAACACTAATGATGCATTGGTCACTAGTGGTTATGTTTTCAATTTTGTTTATGGTATTATATCATGTAAATTCAACAAACAAACATTAATTTCTAAATTTACCATGGAAGCATAATTAATAATACTTAATCTTGCGACTTTTGAAGTCAAGTGACTTAAAGTTAATTAAATTATATAACTTATATTTAAAAATATGTACCTACTATTCAACATGAACCTCAGTATGAAAGAGAATCTATATATGCAGCTTGGGAAAGATTTAAGGAACTCCTAAGAAAGTGTATATATCATGCTTTGCCAGACTGACTAATCATGCAAATTTTTTTTAATGGGTTAGTAGGATGCCTTAGATTTATTATAGATGCTGCTACTAAAGGTTCTTGTTGGCCTCACTTTTGGTTGAGGTCTAGTTTCTTCTTTAGGAGCCTAGGAACTAGCCATAGGATTTTCCTGTTGACTATTCCTAGAAGACTAGTAGTGATGGAACCCTGACCAATAAAAATTTTAAACTCATATTTGCTCATCTTGAAGTTCCACATGTTGGTTCAAACCTCTAGCACTTTGTAGGTGGGACCAAAATGGGGGAACTTAAGAGGAGTCCCCATAAGACTGTTTGAACTTATAGTTAGCCCTAGTGGTGTGGTCTTGGTCAGTCCTGCACACACACAAATGTAAGCCCTAACTAGTAAATTTGATAAGATGAAACATTCAATAATATTCTCCTCAAAATTGAAGTCAACCCATAAGATAGTTTGGGACATCAGTGAGGTTCTCCTCGAGATCTGTGATAACCCTTAGTTTTTCTTCCTTTAGATTCTATAATAAATGTTCCAAATTTGAGTCTCTCCCATTTGACACTCCTTGGTCCAACCTTTGAAAATTTCTATCCTTTGAAATTCTTGGAGACAATATTTTCTCATCTAAATCAAGAGTTTTCTTAAGTGACTTCGGTCATTTAAAATGTAATTGACTATAAGGGCTTGCCTCTATAGGTAGCTTTAAGAACCCAGGTAATATAAATCATTTATAGTTGTTTGTATTAGATAGGGGAAGTTGTAGGCATATATAAATGGTCTGTGAACTTTACACTTCTTCCAAATAATCATAAATAGCCACTAAATTTAGAAATTAAAATAAGAAAGGATGTGCCAAGTCCACAGAAAAAACTTTGTCAATTTTTCTTTGAAGCTGCTACAATGTCGTTCCGAACTCTCACCTCCTCTTGTAATGTCCCAAGCCGTGAAGCCCGTAATATTGCCCCAACGAATCAAGTTTGGCGCCGGATTTGATGATGTCGAGATCGAGCTTGGAAAAACCCCACTTGTCATCATGAAGATTGCCTCACCAGTAGTACAAGAGTCGTCTGTGGAGTTCAACTTAAATTTCCCCCAAGACTTCCCTTCTTGCAAGAAGGCAAAGATCATCGCTGCCCCAACGTTCACTAAGTCTGTTGTTCATGTGAGACTGGTTAGATTGACTAGCGTCGTATTTACAGTTATTGTGCATGTTGTTCTTTCTGCTAAGGGATAAGAAGTTATGATCGTAGAAGATTCAATCGATATGTTTATTGCCCTGTCTTCAGTATTTGAGATTTTCTCCAATTCAAAGACTGCACCATTAATTAAGGCACAATGAAGAAACTGTAGCCAAAGGATTTAAAAAGCAGCCCAGGCCCAAGTTACAGAGATGATAGCTGTTGATGAGATTTCTTAGCAGGAGGAACTCAGGTTGACTGAGACCTCTTCTCTCCTTTGAAGAAGTAAGTCTCTTTCCCCGATGGATACTACTGGATATTAGAGCATTCACAGGATTTCCGCTACTCTGCCATATAGGGGCTGTTGACCTCACTTTTAGTTGAGTTTTAGTTTTTCCTCTTTAGTAGCCTAAGGTCTAGCCATATGATTTTCCTATTGATTATTCTTAGAAAACTAGACATGGAACCCTCACCTTAAGAAATTCTACCATCTTCTTTACTCAACTTGAAGTTCCACATATTGATCCTAACCTCTAAGTACTTAGTAGGTGGGGTCACTATAAGGGAAACTCAAGATGAGTCACCCTTAGGACTGTTGGACCTTAGGGTTGACCATGGGTGTTAGTCTAAAGCTAAGGCACTCACTACACTCATCTACACTCATCTACACTCACAATCACTCACAACCCTAAACTCAAATTTTTAGCCTAGGTCACTTGATCTTTTTTGGATACTCATGTAGATGGTCCCCTAAACCTACCAGCCTTAGGGCTATGGTTTAACTACGACCAATACATAGAGGACCCAAATTGGGATTTTATTTGGTCCATGGCTCATTTAGGGTGATTAGTTACCCAATCCTATCAAAAATACCCATCTTGGCTTGTTGCCCCTAAACACCCCCAAATTACCTAAAAACCCTTGAAATCCTAGACTTTGCCAAAATTCCCAAGTTTGCCCAAAATACCCAAATTTGATCAAAAATCATTTCAAACACCTTGAAAACACCCAAACTACCCAAAATCCCCAAATTGGACAAATTACCAAAATACCCCTCCATAGCCCAAAATTCCAAAAATTCTAAAAATTCCCAGAAAATCTTAATAAATCCCAAATATTCCCAATTTCATTTTTCTCAACTACCACATGATCCAATTTGTCCAATTTAACCATATTTAACCAAAATCACCAATGTGCCTTTAAGGGCCCAAATTTCCCCAAATTCAACTCAAATGTCCATCAATTTGATCTCAATTGACCCCAATTCCAATCCTAAACTGAAATTAACTTTTGATATGGCCAAACTAAACCAAATTCAAACTTAATTGGCCCATGATTTGAGCCTAATTTTGATTTAGGTCAAAATCCCAATTTTGACCATATGACCTAATCTCACCAAATTGAACCCATGTCCTAGTCAATTGGCCCCAATTAATGTTTAAAATCTTTATAAAATTCTTATGCATAAAAAAAAAAAAACATCAATTGGCCGTGGTGAAGCCTCAAATCTATTTGATTTTGGCTTAAATCTAGAATTCCCAAATTTAGCCCCAATTCGGCTAAGTCCCCAAATTTCACACAATTGATATCCTTAACCTCCAAATTGACATCCAATTCATGTTGAAAACTCATCATGAGGTTCCTATTGACTATTTAAAATAATCAATTTGGATTTAGCCCGAGGCTAACCCAAGCTAGACCCAAGTCTAGCCCAACATGACCAAATTGACTAAAAGTCAAAATTCCCTCAAATTGACCCTTCAATTGAGCTCAAAATCATTTCAACCCTTCACCAAAAATCTTCATAACAATCATCTACACTATTTTGATCAATCAATTGGGTCAATTGACATGGCTAACCTAGCCTAAACCCAAGTTTTGGTCATTTGCACTCACTTGGACACATGCACTAAATGTGACCTAACCACCCTAAAGCAACCAAATTAACTCCACCCCAGCCATTAGTTGACCCATATAGCTAAGCCAAAACACCTCTAACCACCTAAAACAAGCCATGGACCAAAGGTCCTCTAAATTAAGGGATCTTATTTCCAAAATACACATGCTTAAGATATCTTTGCCAAATCAAAACACATTTGCATTAAATTGTTGTGATAGATTCCTCTGGATGCCCTGAGCACCTAGCCACCTCCTCTTGGTCGGCCGGCCAGCTTAGTGGCTAGAAATGCTGAAAATTGAGAGCCACCCCCATGGGACTTCACCCAAATCAAGCCTAGAGGCCAGCTCAGCCAATTTGTGTTGTAGAGCTCCTCTGCCCTCCACCTAAGCACCACAATACACCTCCTAATTGACCATGACAACCACCATAACCCCATTTTTATAAAAGGCCACCTCCATGGCCATTAAACCAAGTGTTGAAAATATCTTGGAGAGAGTCCCCGAAACCACACATAGAGCCTCTTTGAGACCTCCTCACTGCAACCCAACCACCACATTGCCCTGAATCCCCTTGCCGGAGTTCAAATTTGAGCTCGAAACCTTGTCAGAAACCAGGATAGAGCTTAATACATCTCTACAGTCCACCAAACTTAAATTAACATTACCCACACCTTCACAATAGTTAAAGAGGAAGAAGCCCTATCAATTTCCCCTTCCACAGAGCTCCCAATATATACTTCAATCAACACCCAAAATTGTTCTTGATCAAAATCACACCTAGGCTTTACACCTCAGTAGGAGGCTTAATCCCTAGCCTC
This sequence comes from Phalaenopsis aphrodite, assembly GCA_003013225.1. NCBI lineage: Eukaryota > Viridiplantae > Streptophyta > Magnoliopsida > Asparagales > Orchidaceae > Phalaenopsis > Phalaenopsis aphrodite. The sequence continues at coordinate 41,198 of NEWO01001525.1, forward strand.
CTTAGGCCCCAACGAATGTGTCGAGCACCTCTAAATGAAGCTTCCCTTCTCAGAGCAAATGTATAAAACTTCTCCTCCTCCCTCCCAAGCCTATTTTGATTCTCCATTTTCTTAGGCTTGATTTCATGATACATTTATCATATGGATGTGTTCGTCTCACTTAGACGAGTCCATAAGTTCAAACCCAAAGTGATTTAGTTAAGTTTAGGCTGATATCTTAGGGTTTTATTATGGACGGTCACAGGATCATTCTATCGGGGATGATGATGTGGAGCCGTTTGATAGCGCGTTTATCGAATGGATGGCCAAGATGAAGCCGAACAGTGCTTCTTCAAACAAACAGCGGGACGCGTGGCTCCTGACATGGACGGCGGCGTCAAATAGGAGCGCGCCACGTGGAGTTTCGGAGCCGTCGTAGGATGACGAGGTGCTGCGTTGATAAGTAGAAAAATAGGGCCTTTTCTATTTATTTAAACTCACTTAAATTAAAAAATTCATAACTTTGTGTAGAAAAATCACAAAAATAAAATAAAAATACCCTCTTACTCAGTGAAGTGAGGAGAAAAATCTAGAAAAAATTTCAATACCATTTGATGCATATTTTATTTCTAATTAACTAAACACTATTTTGAATCATTTGATTCTCCATGCATAATGAAACATCACCATGGCTTGAAATTTTGGCATGTTGTAGCCTCTGTGAAGGGAACCATCCTCTGATTTTTTCAAAGTCAGAGAGGTTCCTAGATAGAGATCCATATTTTTCAAGTTTTTTCACATTATTTCTTTAAAATAATCATGGAAATTAACATATTGATTAGAAAATTCCAAGAAAAGTTTGGAAGGTCCACCATGACCATAGAAGCTTTTGGAAATAATTTCATGAGTCAAGTCATTTAAAATATACTTAATTTTCATGAACACTAAATCATTAAGATAATTAATTTTGGAAAAAATAAAGATTTAAATGACTTGATTTTTTATCTCCACTGTGATTCCTGATCCAGAGAACTCACCATAAAAATTTTAAAATATTTTTAGTTCATTTGATAACTTAAGTTGATTTTTAAAGATAAACATTACTTTTGGCACTTAAATGATTTTTAAAAATCAAAATACAACTCAAAAAATTATGAAACTTAGTTTTTTTTAGTTCTCTCTTATGAGAGGTATTTTCTAAAAAAAATAATATTTAGAATAAAAACTAGATTCTTAACCTATTTTAAATATTTAAATAATTAAAAATCCCTAAAAATCATAAAAATAATAAAACTCATGGAAATATTCTAAATTGCTTCCTAAGCACTTAGGAATAATTAAAATATTTTTTCTGATTTTCTAAATAAAGATATTGAATTTTAAAGATTAAAAATGATTTTTAAAGGCCAAAAATGAGTTTTCATTAAAAAAACTCCAAAGATCAAAGAAAAATGAAAAAAAAAGATAAAATTTACTTCTATGAGTTCTCTGACCTCAAAGAGATTTTTCAAAAATGCAAAACTTAATTTTCCCCTTTTAAAATTTTTTATATTTAATAAATACTTAAGAATTTAAAATAATTGTAATAATTTATATAAAGATCAAAAAATCATGAAATTTGGGCTAAAGACTTCTCTAGTCTAAGTCTACCTTCAGTAAAAATTTCAAGAGATTAGGATTTACCTTGGTCAAGTTAGGAATTTTCTTTGAAAAATCATATTTTTGCATGAAAAATAATTATATAAATTAAATTAAATTTTGAAAACTCACATTTTCTCCTCTGATGTCTTAATTGACCCATGAACAAGGTAGAATAAAAATTTCAAAGTCATTTGAATTGAATTTAACAAATTATGAAGTCATAGAGCTTTAGGGGCAAATGTGTAATTTTGGAAAATTAACATTTAGGCTTAATTTAAAGAGGAAAATGGGTAACCTCTGATTTCAATTAACTCATTCGATGACTGAAATAAAAAATAGGACTAGTTGGTAGAAACCCATTTTACCTTCTTTAATTAAAGATAAATTAATGATTTCCTAAATTTATCAAATTCTTGAAGTTCACTAAATTAAATGATATTGGACTTAGGGGTATGACTTTTGAAGTCAATAATTAATCAATTTAATGCCCCTATTTTGATTTTCAAATAAAATTCTAATCATGAATCATGACCACCTAAAACCTTTTCAAAACTAATTAAGACACTCACCTAGGTCTTAAGGGCTTAGTAGTGACTTAAGCTAAATCAAGTTTCATTTAAATGAGGATTAGAAAATCAAATATCATTGAAAATTAAAATATCTTTCGAACAATATAAGCCTAATTAGGGTTAAAATTTGGCTAAGTGTTCCAACAACACTAACTTGCCTCTTTAAGGGCCTTCACCCACATAATTCTTAAATTGAATCACAAGTGATAAATACCATATTCTTAGGGATAATTGGGACATCAATGTTCACTGAGTATTAAGGGTATTTACATGATAACTTATTAAGCAACATAATAAGTTTAAAAGAACTCGGGATTTTCCACCAGGCAGCTAGAGAGTAGCTCGAGCTTGCTACTTTCTCTAAATTTGTTGGATACCTCTGAGATCTACTCAACTTAATATGTTTTGCTTGGCAACATCATTCTTAGTTAAACTCCTAAGAACTCACCAAGATATGACATAGGGTTAGGAAAGCTACCAAAATTTTACTTCCCTGTTTCATATAAACTGCCCTAACATGCATTTTAAGGTTCATGTGGTGGAACGAGAAAACTCGTCAGGTACGCTTTCACAGTTTTCAGCATTATGTTTCTTATACTTTCATATTGTACTTTTATGCCTGCAGAATTTGCATGCTAAACAATGACTCCACCCTGCATGAAAACTAAAACTATCAGGATAGCCACAAAACCAAAACCAAAGCCAAAATTAAAATCTACCAAGATAAAATTCACCCCCACAACATTCAAAATATAAAACAACTCAAAATTTAATCACAAACATCACACAAAACTACAACTTCAACTAAATTAATACATCTCTATCGGATGATCGGGAATTCCTTGGAGGAGGTAACCTACAGTTGCTAACGAGGCTTCCCACAGTTTAAATGAAATTATGGAACTCATTAAGTTGAGTTTAGTAAATTCATTAGAACTAAGTGAATCAAATAGAAAATAGTGGTGTCGGAACGAGGGAACCATAGGATCCTAACCGGTGTCGCTCTAATCAGCTTTGATACGCCCCTATTAAATTTAAAGAACTTCAACCATAGGGCCACCTGATTTGACATTGTAACTTCACACACAGTCAAACTTGTCTCAGCAGGGAGCTTGGAGCTAGCATGGTGGGCAGCACGACCATCTTCAACAGCAAAACTTGTCTTGCTCGACTAAACCAATCTTCCTTCCTTAGACATAAACAACAAAGCCATAGGACTTTGAGGTTGCTTGCTTATGCAACGTAAATCCTCACCTTATCTTTAGGCCTTTGTATAGCTCTGCTATACAATATAAGCCCTAACTCGTCTTAGGATTCTGAGGTTGTCGTTTGTCACGACCTAATCCCTCACATCTTCCAGGCTATTTGTGTGATCGTTTCACATAAATGTAAGCCCTAACTAATAAAATTGGTAGGATGAAACACCTAAATATTTCTCCTCAAAATTGAAGCCAAACTTTGGGATAGCTTGGGAAATCACCGGTGTTCTTCTCTGGATCCATTTCATCCCCTAGTTCTTCCTCTTTTGGACTCTACAACAAAATGTACCAAGATTGAACCAATCCCCTTTCACTCCTCTACGTTCGATCTCATTGAAAAGTCCTACCCTTTGATATTCCTTGAAGATAATATTTTCTAATTTTTATCGAGAGTCTTCTTAAGTGACTTTGGTCATTTAAGATGAAATTAACTATAGGGCTTGCCCTTATAGGAAGCATGTCCGAACCCAGCTTAATATAAAACATATTTATTTCTTTATATTAAATATTGGAACTTGTCGCCAAATATAAAGGTTTCATAGACCAAACAAATGTCATATATTTTTTAGTTTATTTGATCGAGCCTCATCCTCAAGCCTTGTGTTTATCCTTTGGGATAGATACAAGATTTGAGGTACAACGTTCTTTCATTTAAACTATGAAAAATATGAGGTCAGTTTGATTTCATATTTTTCTAAAAATAAATAAATAAATAAATAAATATATATATATATATATATCTATATATATATATATATATATATATATATATATATATATATATACATATATATATATATATATATGTAAATTAAAACGTCCTTCCGAAGCGTGCGACGGGATTTTGATTCCGGTGACCGACAGCTTCTTACGGGCAACTCCTTAACCAAAAATAGCGCCGACAGGGGCGGAAATGGGGATCACTGACTAGTGGGTCACAAAGAACTTATAGCCAGAATAAAACAACAGAGATATAAACAAGAAAAACTTAAAGAAATTTTTATTGAAAATAAGAAAAGACCCATAAAATTGATTAAAGAAGAGAAGTAGACTCTTGGCTTATGGTCGGGATGTCTGCAACTAATAACATAAGCCTCCTTATATAGGAGAGGAGGCAAGACAAAGAGATAAGACCATACCAACATGATAATGTGGCCAGCTGAGTGGAGAATAATTCCACACAACGTCGATGGCCAGAATTTCTCCACATGTAAAGGAGATTCCCATTAACCAAAACCATGGTCTGAAAGTATTAAAACCAAGGGCAGAAAGGTGGAAAACATATTTTCTGTACCCGACTTACAGACGCATCTGACTGACTTGCCGACAAAGCTAAATTATTGCGAACCCACTATAGCTCTGCATGATACAGACTTCTCGATATATCCAAATACAAAATACATACTCCAATACCGACAAAAATACTTACATAAGAGAGAAGAGGCTTTATCGAATTTACACCCTAGAAATTAAACCTCTCTTTCGAGGATTTGGGAGACAACTTGTGCTGCAATGCCGATGAGGCTATCAAAACTACTCTCTATCTATTGAACATCTGGTAGGGTGTCGCTCCAAGCATTGTATTTTTCTGAATAGCTTTTTCAATATGCAACTTTATTCTCGTACATGCGGTGAAGAATGGGTAGTTCATTAAGCACCTTGTTCGCTTGATCCGACTTAATCCTTCTAGCAGTGCCTTTGAGTTTATCATGCGCATCCATAGATAAAGGAAAATCAAAACTTTCCCATAACAACTCTTAGTGTATATCACTGGCGTCTTTCAAAATATTTGGTAGATGAAAGTACTAGGGCAGCTTCTGCTGAACTCCTTCCTCCTAGTTTGTTGCATCCATTTGCGATGTAGTTTATAACATTTGTCTGGGATGTTATGATTCCACCGGGGGTCTTTAATTCCTTTACGCGTCCAATGATAATTATTTGGTGCGACTTTAGAATACTCATCCTCTTTGAGAGGACTCTTTCCCTTAGAGCTTCTGACGTCCATTCTTCATCTGTAGATAAGAGTTCAATACCTTCTTCGTAACCTGAAATTAAAATCATAAAGATCAGTATTATTTACCAGGGATCAACACGTTATTAAAGCAAATCAGTAATAGCCAGTTCTACTCAAAGTTCGATCTAAAGAATTGATTTCATCAAGTTGCAATGCATCAAAATTCAATAGAATGGACAACATTCACAGCACCAACCGAATTATACGAATGGCTGGTCATGTCATTTGGATTTAAAAATGAGCCTGCCATTTTTCAAAGAAAAATGGATTTTTGTTATAACAACTGTTCTAATTTTCTTGCAGTTTATATCAATGATTTAATTATCTTCAGCAAGAATGAAAGTGAGCATAAGGAACATTTGGAGAAGTTCCTTGCAATTCTAAAAGTATAAGGACTCGTGCTATCACTAACAAGAATGAAGATAGCTATAAACGAGATAGAATTCTTTGGAGCAGTCATTGGAAAAAAAATAAATCAAACCTCAACCTCATATAATTAGGAAAATAACAAATTTTCCTAATGAAAAATTAAAAGAAAAGCAGGGTATGAGATCTTGGCTCGGAATTCTCAACTACACTTGTAGTTATATCCCAAATCTTGGAGCTATTATTGGGCCCTTATATCAGAAAATGTCTCCCCACGGAGACAAAAGACTAAAAGATCATGATTGGGAACTTATCCGCAAGATAAATGAATTACCCCATTGTCATGGTGAGGAGAGGGAGAATCTCACTCCTATCACCAGAGTTCATACAATATTCGAATGGTTGGCTGTTAAGGAACAGTATTCAGTCACTAAGTTACTCAAACAGGTAAGATGTACAGTGTCACCCCAGATGAATAAAGAAATTTTAAGAGATGTCAGATCTTCCTGTCAGTCCCAAAGATCAGCTCAGGTTCTGCTAGCCCGTATTCTTGTTAGATTCCTCCTGAGAAGGCAATTCATTACCTTCAGAAATACCGTCATTGTTGCTCCAGGGCATGTCAGATGTCTACCGGTCAAGTCTCGACTGGGTATGAGAATATTGCCTACTATTATTACCAAGCATGTTCCAAAGAAAGATAAGGAGAAAAAGTTACCCGAGGTTGTACTTGATCAGCACCGTAGGGATCATACCTCTCTTCGATACACTGATCCGTCGGCCGAGACACTCCTTCTCAAGGCATCACTGACGAAGAAGAAGGTATGGGTACCGAAGTTTGCCACACCAGCACTGTTAGACAAGCCCTCAAGGTGAGTATGTGGAATGAAGCAGAGGTCTGAAGTAACAAATGTTGTTGCCGCTACTACTACCGAGTCCAATGTATAGAGAGAGGATGCTTAGGAGAGTCCTCCAGATCTCAAGATGATTCAGGAGAAGGTTATTGAAGAAAAAAGTTGAAAAGCTTAGAGCTGAGATTTTTGAATTGGCTCGAGAACATGGGGTGGCTGTCGATGATGATGAAGATTTTCATTTTAATGATTATCTTGATGAGGAGTTTATGGACATTAATGACAACAAAATTAGAGCCATTTCATCTACACGCGAGTCTCAGCTGCATGTTGAAGGGAATGTTGTTGATGACTTGTGTAGGGCGATTTTGTTGGGAGATGAGTAGATCAGCTAGATGGAGAAAAGAGTGGAAGAGATGGTCACCTCCATGGCTATAATGCATGGGCAATCACAGTCACAACAGTTAGCTTCTCTAGAGATCAACCAATCATAGATTGTTCACATTATGGATGAGAGAAGAGAAGTTGCCTATGTTAACAGAGATGATCATCAACAGAAAGATTCCTCACAGAGCGTAACACCAGAGAAGAATATCAAACACTTGGTTAAACAACAAGTTTGGGAAGCCTTAGCCCAGTTTAAGGGAGGTGCATTAATTTCAATGGGTAGAACTTACCTGGAGGACTTTGATGTCGTACCTTACCTCAAGGGTTTTGTGTCACCAAACTTCAAAAAGTTCAATGAGACCGAAAATCCCAAACAACATGTAGCATATTTCTGAGCCAATTGTGGCAATATCAAAGGTAATGAAGTCTTACTTTTCAATCAGTTTGTCAGTAGCCTATTAGAGATCACTTTTGATTGGTATGCCGAGCTACCCAACAGATTAGTGAAAATGTTTGTCGAGCTGGAGCAGTTGTTCTTGAGAGATTTACTATAGCGCAACACTACATTATGATAGGGGATTTCATGGTTGAGTGGTAGAAGCCCAACAAGACTCTGGTTGATTACATCTTGAGGTGAAGAAACTTAAGCATGAAGTGCAAACCTCAGCTACATGAACTTAATTCGATTGAGATTCTATTCAAAAGAATACATGGGCTAGTAGCTTTCATGCTTAAGGGGCTCACCATCAAGTCATTTGAGAAGTAACTTAGGAAGGCTAGCAGCTTGCAAAAAGAAATCAAATAATTGGATTCCAAAAAAAAAGATAGAGAAGTCCATAACAACTAAAATTTTCGAGAAGAAGTCTGGGACACTGGGGACAACGGACAAAGGAAAGCATCCAATAAAGATTCCAGTTGAGTAGTCCCATTAGGGCCATCAGTAGTCACAACATAGCCAGCCTCAGCATCAGTCTACTCAGCAGTATAGTTAGTTCAGCTAGTAGAGAGGACTCACAGGACTGATAACAAATAAGGTTTGACAATCACAGGGTAGATCAAGAGAACATACTCCTTCAAAGATGAAGCCATGCCAAAGATGTTCAGGAGTGTAATGAAGAGGTTCGAGTTAAGACTGCTCAGTTAAAGAAACCAGATGAAGTTGATAAGAAAGACCATCCCAAGTACTGTCCATACCTTAGGCTACTTGGACTTACCGTAGAAAGTTGTTTCAGTTTTAAGGATTTGCTCGAGAAGAATCTTAAAGAAGGGAATATAATAATTCCTAAAGAATCTTTTAAAAGAACCTTAAAGATGTTCTATAAATATGATTTTGGCCAAGCCAATTATCTTGGTAAAGCCATATTCATAAGAAGATGGTTGGAGCAGAGTTCACAATAAATCGTCTAAGAAGGTACTTGATTAGATTTAGACCGCTTCAGCACAAGCCACCATTTAGATTCTATAGCTTGTTAAGCCAAAGTTAAAGATTTCACCAAAGAAATTATTATAGCCAGACGTGAAGAAGGATGTGATCATGAGTAGAATAGGGGCTGCCTCTATTAGATTGTTTGTCTCGAATTTGGGGGAGAAAATTTTTGAACTCCTAACCATGTACGATTATCTCTTTGCCACTCCGTAGTCTTTTGAATATAATGATTATGATTTTAGTTACAATTTAACTATCTCCAGTGACGACGTAACTGACTGCGACCAATCTAACCCCAATCTCAATTTTCAAAATGATCCTCAAATCGTACCTAAGTCCGATGAACCCATTAACGAGAATGAAGAAGATGCCGACGAAGCCGATTACGATAGTTCCGAGAGTGAAGAGCCAGTCCTCGAGTGTCAAAGAGCACCGCTCACCTTCAACTTAGATTTCTGTGATACAAATGAAGCACCAAAAGATTTTCCAACAACGTCGCAAGAAGAAGAAGAAGAAGAGATTACTCAAATAAATCTTAGGAGTGGAAATTTCTTACCCCCAAGAATGGCTCCAATAGATAGAGAGAAACAAATAGTTACTTGGGAAGAGCCGCCTCCACTGATAGAAGAAATACCTATTCCAAGTTACATTAGAGGCATGTATAAAGTTGATTTTAACATACTAGCTCATATTAGGAGGTTTTCAACCAAACTAAGCATCTATGATGCTCTGATATTGTCAAAGGAGATGAGAGAAACTCTGGATACATCCTTGCTTGACCCAAAAACTTGCTTAGCTTAGTTGGTCAGCGCATCCTCAGATGAAGTTTGTTTGTTAAAGGAACATTATGGGGTAACCTTTACTGATGAGGACTTACTGCTTTGTACTACCGATCATAACCGACCGCTCTACAATTCAATCAACATCGATATATTCATGCTTTCCAGAGTTTTGGTAAATCCAAAATCATCACTCAACTTAATGAGTCTACGGACGTTAGCTTACTTGGACATTGACTCTCAGGATCTCATTGGCGATAAGATGATGCTAAGAATATTTAATCATAAAGGGGAAAGAGCTTTTGGATTGATCACACTGCTAATGAAGGTTGGAGAACTAGTAACAACTGAAAAGTTCCATATCATCGACGTAGAGACCTCTTTTAATGCATTACTTGGTCGACTGTGGTTGCACAAGCATAACATGGTTCCATCATCACCACACCAGTGTATCAAGTATTTCAAGGAAGATAATAACATTGCATCGAGGGTTATTTACAATTGTTTTTAGTTTATGAAGTAGGCATCCATGAAGACAACGCCTACTATGCCTCTTCAAAGAAAACTATCTTTTCCCTTAAATTTGTGCCAATGATATGGAAGATTCAGAAGGATCACTATAGTAGGGTCATTCAACTCTGCTTCACAATCTACAACCATTTNAAATATTCTAAATTGCTTCCTAAGCACTTAGGAATAATTAGAATATTTTTTCTGATTTTCTAAATAAAGATATTGAATTTTAAAGATTAAAAATGATTTTTAAAGGCCAAAAATGAGTTTTCATTAAAAAAACTCCAAAGATCAAAGAAAAATGAAAAAAAAAGATAAAATTTACTTCTATGAGTTCTCTGACCTCAAAGAGATTTTTCAAAAATGCAAAACTTAATTTTCCCCTTTTAAAATTTTTTATATTTAATAAATACTTAAGAATTTAAAATAATTGTAATAATTTATATAAAGATCAAAAAATCATGAAATTTGGGCTAAAGACTTCTCTAGTCTAAGTCTACCTTCAGTAAAAATTTCAAGAGATTAGGATTTACCTTGGTCAAGTTAGGAATTTTCTTTGAAAAATCATATTTTTGCATGAAAAATAATTATATAAATTAAATTAAATTTTGAAAACTCACATTTTCTCCTCTGATGTCTTAATTGACCCATGAACAAGGTAGAATAAAAATTTCAAAGTCATTTGAATTGAATTTAACAAATTATGAAGTCATAGAGCTTTAGGGGCAAATGTGTAATTTTGGAAAATTAACATTTAGGCTTAATTTAAAGAGGAAAATGGGTAACCTCTGATTTCAATTAACTCATTCGATGACTGAAATAAAAAATAGGACTAGTTGGTAGAAACCCATTTTACCTTCTTTAATTAAAGATAAATTAATGATTTCCTAAATTTATCAAATTCTTGAAGTTCACTAAATTAAATGATATTGGACTTAGGGGTATGACTTTTGAAGTCAATAATTAATCAATTTAATGCCCCTATTTTGATTTTCAAATAAAATTCTAATCATGAATCATGACCACCTAAAACCTTTTCAAAACTAATTAAGACACTCACCTAGGTCTTAAGGGCTTAGTAGTGACTTAAGCTAAATCAAGTTTCATTTAAATGAGGATTAGAAAATCAAATATCATTGAAAATTAAAATATCTTTCGAACAATATAAGCCTAATTAGGGTTAAAATTTGGCTAAGTGTTCCAACAACACTAACTTGCCTCTTTAAGGGCCTTCACCCACATAATTCTTAAATTGAATCACAAGTGATAAATACCATATTCTTAGGGATAATTGGGACATCAATGTTCACTGAGTATTAAGGGTATTTACATGATAACTTATTAAGCAACATAATAAGTTTAAAAGAACTCGGGATTTTCCACCAGGCAGCTAGAGAGTAGCTCGAGCTTGCTACTTTCTCTAAATTTGTTGGATACCTCTGAGATCTACTCAACTTAATATGTTTTGCTTGGCAACATCATTCTTAGTTAAACTCCTAAGAACTCACCAAGATATGACATAGGGTTAAGAAAGCTACCAAAATTTTACTTCCCTGTTTCATATAAACTGCCCTAACATGCATTTTAAGGTTCATGTGGTGGAACGAGAAAACTCGTCAGGTACGCTTTCACAGTTTTCAGCATTATGTTTCTTATACTTTCATATTGTACTTTTATGCCTGCAGAATTTGCATGCTAAACAATGACTCCACCCTGCATGAAAACTAAAACTATCAGGATAGCCACAAAACCAAAACCAAAGCCAAAATTAAAATCTACCAAGATAAAATTCACCCCCACAACATTCAAAATATAAAACAACTCAAAATTTAATCACAAACATCACACAAAACTACAACTTCAACTAAATTAATACATCTCTATCGGATGATCGGGAATTCCTTGGAGGAGGTAACCTACAGTTGCTAACGAGGCTTCCCACAGTTTAAATGAAATTATGGAACTCATTAAGTTGAGTTTAGTAAATTCATTAGAACTAAGTGAATCAAATAGAAAATAGTGGTGTCGGAACGAGGGAACCATAGGATCCTAACCGGTGTCGCTCTAATCAGCTTTGATACGCCCCTATTAAATTTAAAGAACTTCAACCATAGGGCCACCTGATTTGACATTGTAACATCACACACAGTCAAACTTGTCTCAGCAGGGAGCTTGGAGCTAGCATGGTGGGCAGCACGACCATCTTCAACAGCAAAACTTGTCTTGCTCGACTAAACCAATCTTCCTTCCTTAGACATAAACAACAAAGCCATAGGACTTTGAGGTTGCTTGCTTATGCAACGTAAATCCTCACCTTATCTTTAGGCCTTTGTATAGCTCTGCTATACAATATAAGCCCTAACTCGTCTTAGGATTCTGAGGTTGTCGTTTGTCACGACCTAATCCCTCACATCTTCCAGGCTATTTGTGTGATCGTTTCACATAAATGTAAGCCCTAACTAATAAAATTGGTAGGATGAAACACCTAAATATTTCTCCTCAAAATTGAAGCCAAACTTTGGGATAGCTTGGGAAATCACCGGTGTTCTTCTCTGGATCCATTTCATCCCCTAGTTCTTCCTCTTTTGGACTCTACAACAAAATGTACCAAGATTGAACCAATCCCCTTTCACTCCTCTACGTTCGATCTCATGGAAAAGTCCTACCCTTTGATATTCCTTGAAGATAATATTTTCTAATTTTTATCGAGAGTCTTCTTAAGTGACTTTGGTCATTTAAGATGAAATTAACTATAGGGCTTGCCCTTATAGGAAGCATGTCCGAACCCAGCTTAATATAAAACATATTTATTTCTTTATATTAAATATTGGAACTTGTCGCCAAATATAAAGGTTTCATAGACCAAACAAATGTCATATATTTTTTAGTTTATTTGATCGAGCCTCATCCTCAAGCCTTGTGTTTATCCTTTGGGATAGATACAAGATTTGAGGTACAACGTTCTTTCATTTAAACTATGAAAAATATGAGGTCAGTTTGATTTCATATTTTTCTAAAAATAAATAAATAAATAAATAAATATATATATATATATATATCTATATATATATATATATATATATATATATATATATATATATATACATATATATATATATATATATGTAAATTAAAACGTCCTTCCGAAGCGTGCGACGGGATTTTGATTCCGGTGACCGACAGCTTCTTACGGGCAACTCCTTAACCAAAAATAGCGCCGACAGGGGCGGAAATGGGGATCACTGACTAGTGGGTCACAAAGAACTTATAGCCAGAATAAAACAACAGAGATATAAACAAGAAAAACTTAAAGAAATTTTTATTGAAAATAAGAAAAGACCCATAAAATTGATTAAAGAAGAGAAGTAGACTCTTGGCTTATGGTCGGGATGTCTGCAACTAATAACATAAGCCTCCTTATATAGGAGAGGAGGCAAGACAAAGAGATAAGACCATACCAACATGATAATGTGGCCAGCTGAGTGGAGAATAATTCCACACAACGTCGATGGCCAGAATTTCTCCACATGTAAAGGAGATTCCCATTAACCAAAACCATGGTCTGAAAGTATTAAAACCAAGGGCAGAAAGGTGGAAAACATATTTTCTGTACCCGACTTACAGACGCATCTGACTGACTTGCCGACAAAGCTAAATTATTGCGAACCCACTATAGCTCTGCATGATACAGACTTCTCGATATATCCAAATACAAAATACATACTCCAATACCGACAAAAATACTTACATAAGAGAGAAGAGGCTTTATCGAATTTACACCCTAGAAATTAAACCTCTCTTTCGAGGATTTGGGAGACAACTTGTGCTGCAATGCCGATGAGGCTATCAAAACTACTCTCTATCTATTGAACATCTGGTAGGGTGTCGCTCCAAGCATTGTATTTTTCTGAATAGCTTTTTCAATATGCAACTTTATTCTCGTACATGCGGTGAAGAATGGGTAGTTCATTAAGCACCTTGTTCGCTTGATCCGACTTAATCCTTCTAGCAGTGCCTTTGAGTTTATCATGCGCATCCATAGATAAAGGAAAATCAAAACTTTCCCATAACAACTCTTAGTGTATATCACTGGCGTCTTTCAAAATATTTGGTAGATGAAAGTACTAGGGCAGCTTCTGCTGAACTCCTTCCTCCTAGTTTGTTGCATCCATTTGCGATGTAGTTTATAACATTTGTCTGGGATGTTATGATTCCACCGGGGGTCTTTAATTCCTTTACGCGTCCAATGATAATTATTTGGTGCGACTTTAGAATACTCATCCTCTTTGAGAGGACTCTTTCCCTTAGAGCTTCTGACGTCCATTCTTCATCTGTAGATAAGAGTTCAATACCTTCTTCGTAACCTGAAATTAAAATCATAAAGATCAGTATTATTTACCAGGGATCAACACGTTATTAAAGCAAATCAGTAATAGCCAGTTCTACTCAAAGTTCGATCTAAAGAATTGATTTCATCAAGTTGCAATGCATCAAAATTCAATAGAATGGACAACATTCACAGCACCAACCGAATTATACGAATGGCTGGTCATGTCATTTGGATTTAAAAATGAGCCTGCCATTTTTCAAAGAAAAATGGATTTTTGTTATAACAACTGTTCTAATTTTCTTGCAGTTTATATCAATGATTTAATTATCTTCAGCAAGAATGAAAGTGAGCATAAGGAACATTTGGAGAAGTTCCTTGCAATTCTAAAAGTATAAGGACTCGTGCTATCACTAACAAGAATGAAGATAGCTATAAACGAGATAGAATTCTTTGGAGCAGTCATTGGAAAAAAAATAAATCAAACCTCAACCTCATATAATTAGGAAAATAACAAATTTTCCTAATGAAAAATTAAAAGAAAAGCAGGGTATGAGATCTTGGCTCGGAATTCTCAACTACACTTGTAGTTATATCCCAAATCTTGGAGCTATTATTGGGCCCTTATATCAGAAAATGTCTCCCCACGGAGACAAAAGACTAAAAGATCATGATTGGGAACTTATCCGCAAGATAAATGAATTACCCCATTGTCATGGTGAGGAGAGGGAGAATCTCACTCCTATCACCAGAGTTCATACAATATTCGAATGGTTGGCTGTTAAGGAACAGTATTCAGTCACTAAGTTACTCAAACAGGTAAGATGTACAGTGTCACCCCAGATGAATAAAGAAATTTTAAGAGATGTCAGATCTTCCTGTCAGTCCCAAAGATCAGCTCAGGTTCTGCTAGCCCGTATTCTTGTTAGATTCCTCCTGAGAAGGCAATTCATTACCTTCAGAAATACCGTCATTGTTGCTCCAGGGCATGTCAGATGTCTACCGGTCAAGTCTCGACTGGGTATGAGAATATTGCCTACTATTATTACCAAGCATGTTCCAAAGAAAGATAAGGAGAAAAAGTTACCCGAGGTTGTACTTGATCAGCACCGTAGGGATCATACCTCTCTTCGATACACTGATCCGTCGGCCGAGACACTCCTTCTCAAGGCATCACTGACGAAGAAGAAGGTATGGGTACCGAAGTTTGCCACACCAACACTGTTAGACAAGCCCTCAAGGTGAGTATGTGGAATGAAGCAGAGGTCTGAAGTAACAAATGTTGTTGCCGCTACTACTACCGAGTCCAATGTATAGAGAGAGGATGCTTAGGAGAGTCCTCCAGATCTCAAGATGATTCAGGAGAAGGTTATTGAAGAAAAAAGTTGAAAAGCTTAGAGCTGAGATTTTTGAATTGGCTCGAGAACATGGGGTGGCTGTCGATGATGATGAAGATTTTCATTTTAATGATTATCTTGATGAGGAGTTTATGGACATTAATGACAACAAAATTAGAGCCATTTCATCTACACGCGAGTCTCAGCTGCATGTTGAAGGGAATGTTGTTGATGACTTGTGTAGGGCGATTTTGTTGGGAGATGAGTAGATCAGCTAGATGGAGAAAAGAGTGGAAGAGATGGTCACCTCCATGGCTATAATGCATGGGCAATCACAGTCACAACAGTTAGCTTCTCTGGAGATCAACCAATCATAGATTGTTCACATTATGGATGAGAGAAGAGAAGTTGCCTATGTTAACAGAGATGATCATCAACAGAAAGATTCCTCACAGAGCGTAACACCAGAGAAGAATATCAAACACTTGGTTAAACAACAAGTTTGGGAAGCCTTAGCCCAGTTTAAGGGAGGTGCATTAATTTCAATGGGTAGAACTTACCTGGAGGACTTTGATGTCGTACCTTACCTCAAGGGTTTTGTGTCACCAAACTTCAAAAAGTTCAATGAGACCGAAAATCCCAAACAACATGTAGCATATTTCTGAGCCAATTGTGGCAATATCAAAGGTAATGAAGTCTTACTTTTCAATCAGTTTGTCAGTAGCCTATTAGAGATCACTTTTGATTGGTATGCCGAGCTACCCAACAGATTAGTGAAAATGTTTGTCGAGCTGGAGCAGTTGTTCTTGAGAGATTTACTATAGCGCAACACTACATTATGATAGGGGATTTCATGGTTGAGTGGTAGAAGCCCAACAAGACTCTGGTTGATTACATCTTGAGGTGAAGAAACTTAAGCATGAAGTGCAAACCTCAGCTACATGAACTTAATTCGATTGAGATTCTATTCAAAAGAATACATGGGCTAGTAGCTTTCATGCTTAAGGGGCTCACCATCAAGTCATTTGAGAAGTAACTTAGGAAGGCTAGCAGCTTGCAAAAAGAAATCAAATAATTGGATTCCAAAAAAAAAGATAGAGAAGTCCATAACAACTAAAATTTTTGAGAAGAAGTCTGGGACACTGGGGACAACGGACAAAGGAAAGCATCCAATAAAGATTCCAGTTGAGTAGTCCCATTAGGGCCATCAGTAGTCACAACATAGCCAGCCTCAGCATCAGTCTACTCAGCAGTATAGTTAGTTCAGCTAGTAGAGAGGACTCACAGGACTGATAACAAATAAGGTTTGACAATCACAGGGTAGATCAAGAGAACATACTCCTTCAAAGATGAAGCCATGCCAAAGATGTTCAGGAGTGTAATGAAGAGGTTCGAGTTAAGACTGCTCAGTTAAAGAAACCAGATGAAGTTGATAAGAAAGACCATCCCAAGTACTGTCCATACCTTAGGCTACTTGGACTTACCGTAGAAAGTTGTTTCAGTTTTA
Source organism: Phalaenopsis aphrodite (assembly GCA_003013225.1). Classification (NCBI taxonomy): domain Eukaryota; kingdom Viridiplantae; phylum Streptophyta; class Magnoliopsida; order Asparagales; family Orchidaceae; genus Phalaenopsis; species Phalaenopsis aphrodite. The sequence goes on from NEWO01001525.1 coordinate 58,150, forward strand.
AGGATTTGCTCGAGAAGAATCTTAAAGAAGGGAATATAATAATTCCTAAAGAATCTTTTAAAAGAACCTTAAAGATGTTCTATAAATATGATTTTGGCCAAGCCAATTATCTTGGTAAAGCCATATTCATAAGAAGATGGTTGGAGCAGAGTTCACAATAAATGGTCTAAGAAGGTACTTGATTAGATTTAGACCGCTTCAGCACAAGCCACCATTTAGATTCTATAGCTTGTTAAGCCAAAGTTAAAGATTTCACCAAAGAAATTATTATAGCCAGACGAGAAGAAGGATGTGATCATGAGTAGAATAGGGGCTGCCTCTATTAGATTGTTTGTCTCGAATTTGGGGGAGAAAATTTTTGAACTCCTAACCATGTACGTTTATCTCTTTGCCACTCCGTAGTCTTTTGAATATAATGATTATGATTTTAGTTACAATTTAACTATCTCCAGTGACGACGTAACTGACTGCGACCAATCTAACCCCGATCTCAATTTTCAAAATGATCCTCAAATCGTACCTAAGTCCGATGAACCCATTAACGAGAATGAAGAAGATGCCGACGAAGCCGATTACGATAGTTCCGAGAGTGAAGAGCCAGTCCTCGAGTGTCAAAGAGCACCGCTCACCTTCAACTTAGATTTCTGTGATACAAATGAAGCACCAAAAGATTTTCCAACAACGTCGCAAGAAGAAGAAGAAGAAGAGATTACTCAAATAAATCTTAGGAGTGGAAAGTTCTTACCCCCAAGAATGGCTCCAATAGATAGAGAGAAACAAATAGTTACTTGGGAAGAGCCGCCTCCACTGATAGAAGAAATACCTATTCCAAGTTACATTAGAGGCATGTATAAAGTTGATTTTAACATACTAGCTCATATTAGGAGGTTTTCAACCAAACTAAGCATCTATGATGCTCTGATATTGTCAAAGGAGATGAGAGAAACTCTGGATACATCCTTGCTTGACCCAAAAACTTGCTTAGCTTAGTTGGTCAGCGCATCCTCAGATGAAGTTTGTTTGTTAAAGGAACATTATGGGGTAACCTTTACTGATGAGGACTTACTGCTTTGTACTACCGATCATAACCGACCGCTCTACAATTCAATCAACATCGATATATTCATGCTTTCCAGAGTTTTGGTAAATCCAAAATCATCACTCAACTTAATGAGTCTACGGACGTTAGCTTACTTGGACATTGACTCTCAGGATCTCATTGGCGATAAGATGATGCTAAGAATATTTAATCATAAAGGGGAAAGAGCTTTTGGATTGATCACACTGCTAATGAAGGTTGGAGAACTAGTAACAACTGAAAAGTTCCATATCATCGACGTAGAGACCTCTTTTAATGCATTACTTGGTCGACTGTGGTTGCACAAGCATAACATGGTTCCATCATCACCACACCAGTGTATCAAGTATTTCAAGGAAGATAATAACATTGCATCGAGGGTTATTTACAATTGTTTTTAGTTTATGAAGTAGGCATCCATGAAGACAACGCCTACTATGCCTCTTCAAAGAAAACTATCTTTTCCCTTAAATTTGTGCCAATGATATGGAAGATTCAGAAGGATCACTATAGTAGGGTCATTCAACTCTGCTTCACAATCTACAACCATTTCTTCACAACGAGTTGGTAGTGGTTCTTTTAGCCCTCGCACCCGAGATCAAGGCTGGGGACATGGACGAGGAAAAACCAACACAATTGTGGAACGGACAAGGCGGACCATCAACATTGATGTGGAAGGAAATTTTGATGAAGAGATGATGATGATAAAATAGAAGAAACTACCATTTGAGATTCCCTTGGAGGATGTGGAGAAAAGTAAATAGAAGTCATTGTGTGATCAGATCAACCACTACGTTCATGGCATGACCCTTACTCTGATCCACCATCAAAAGATCGAGAGTTAAGAGGTCAAGGAACTCCATGGTGTTGGTTTTAAGCCGATCAAGTTCTACAGTTCTTCTCCTACTACTAGTTTTGAAATTCATGTAAATTTGGCGGAGGATTCTAATGAGTTAATGGAAATACCATTTGACTGCTTTTCTCCTTATGTTCAAAAGTTAATTTAACAGGGACATGTTCCAAAGCAAATGTTGAAGGACAAACTATAACTTTTAGAGAAGTTATGGAATGTTAAAAATTTAACTCTTAACTCGAAAGAAGGTGTCAGATTTGGTATTATAAAACTGGTTAATGACTCAAAATTTTTCATGGTTATTACTAGCACGTCAAAAGAGGATTGCCTTGAAGTAGAGGATGACTCTAAGGATCAGCTGATATATGATGTTCCGCCAGAATTTGAAGAAGAGATTAAGTCAACTGTCGATGAATTAAAGAAAGCCAACCTCGAGACTAAGTAGCCGCCTCATCCTATGTTCAAATATTTGCTACTCGACAAAGAATAACCTACAGCGTTGATCAAGTTATTACCAGAATTTAAAGATTGCTTCACATGGAGCTACGACAAAAATCCAGGATTATCTTCAGAAGTTGTAGTACACAAGCTCGGGGTGGATAAAGATATGACCTTAGCGAAACAAACTCCTAAAAGGATGCGCCTTGAAAGAGAGAAACAAGTCATTGCCTAAGTAAAAAAGTTAATAGACACTAACTTTTTGTGAAAAGAACAATACCCGTTGTTGTTATCCAATATTGTGCTAGTTAAGATAAAAAATGGACAAATTTGTGTATGTGTCGACTTCAGGGATTTAAATAAAGCATGTCCAAATAATGAGTTTTCATTATTGATACCAAAAATAATGGTGGAAATCGCATCGACACATGAGATATTTTCTTTGATGGATGGATTAGCAGCATATAATCAGATAAAGATGCTTCAAAAGATGCAGTACTTACAACCTTCAGAACACCAATCGGGATCTTTGGCTACGCATTGATGTTGTTTGGCTTGAATAATGGCAGAGCAACATACCAACGAGCTATGATGAAGATTTTTTATGACCTCATCCACAACCAAGTTGAGTGCTACGTGGATGACTTGGTCATCAAAAGCAAGCAATGATTAGACCACTTGTAAAATTTAACTATTGTGTTCGAATGATTACGAAAATATAATCTCTAGAAGAATCCCTTAAAGTGTGTCTTCAGTGTCACCTCAGGAAAATTTCTAGGATTCGTTGTTCGTCATCGGGGAATCAAAATTGACCGAGATAAGATTAAAGCTATCTTGGAAGTGCCGCCTCCCAAAACATTGAAACAACTACACTCATTTTAAGGTGAATTGACATACCTAAGACGCTTTACTTCTAATCTCTTAGGTAAGTGTCAGCCCTTCTCTGCATTAATTAAAAAGGACACCAAATTTGATTGGGAAGAGAAATGTCAGCGGGCTTTTCAGGACATTATGCAATATTTAACGAAAACTCCTTTACCGCGAACCTAGACGACTCTTTTGAAGCTCTGTTTGCTCGGGTCAATGATGAGGTTAAGGAAAATTTACTCTACTACTTGAGTCGACGTCTAATACCGATGGAGATAAAGTATCCTTCAATTGAAAAGCATTGGCTAACTTTAATCTTCTCCACCCAAAAGCTTAGGAATTAATGCTTTCTCATATGATTACCCTTATCTTGAAAGTTAATCCATTGCAATATTTGATGACCTGACTAACTCTTTCTGGACGCTTAACAAGGTGTTCAATGATTTTTTGCAATTTAATATAACTTTCGTACTCCTTCAGGTTATCAAAGGACATATTTTGACATTTTTTTATGTAACAAACCCACTTCCAACTGGGTCCCCTCTCAATGACGATCTGCCAGATGAGCAGATACTATAAGTGGAGTAATCCAGTGCCATATGTTGAGAAATGTACTTCGATGGAGCTTCCTCAGCTAAAAACTATAAAGGATCAAGAACAACTATACCAGGCAAAGTAGTGTGTCCAATAGACCCTCCATATTCAAAAGGACACAGATTCATTTTTGTAGCTACAAATTACTTCTCTAAATGGGTAGAGCTAGTGCCATTACGAGAGGTCACATCATACCATGTTTTGTAGTTCCTCAAGAGTCAGATTGTCTACCGTTTTAGTGTTCCATGCATAGTAATTTCCCACAATGTGTCAACCTTTAAAAGCACCAAGATCAACAACTTCATCAAGTGGCACGAAATAGATTAGAGATACTCTATTATTTACTACCTTAAAGGGAATAGCCTAGCTGAGGCATTTAATAAGATGCTCATGCGAATTTTGAAGAAAACATTAGATGAAAATAAGAAGGAATGACACGAGAAGTTGCTAAAAGGTTTGTGGGCATACCAGACGATGTTCAAAATGCCTACTCAATGTACGTTGTATTCACTTGTGTATGGGTCTGAAGTCTTACTCTTGCTACAAGTTCAAATGTTGTCTATCAATGTCACCGTTACCAATCAAATTATAGAGAAGACAACGCCAAGTTCAGACTAGAAAAATTAGAAGGAATTGAAGGAAAATGGTTAGAAGTGCAGCGAAATCTGAAGCTCTACCAATTGAAGATGATACAGACTCATGATAAATTGGTCCACTCATGGACGTTCGATAATGATGAGCTCAACTCCTCCTCAGGAGGCCTATCGACATACACCATAACATAGGAGAAAATTTTGAACCATCTTGGGAGAGAGCATTTGTCGTGAAGGTCTCTCCAGGAGGTTCTTACCAGCTGATGGATTTTCAAGGTGAAAGGCCCATGCTACCAGTCAACTTGTGATATTTAAAGAAATATTATACAACCTAATGCTCTACGACATGAGTTTTTGGAAGTGACACTCGTTCTGAAGATGGCTATTTGTCCAACATCTATGACTAAGTCCAAAATTTTGTAATAAGATAATTTTAATAAAATAAAATTCATATTTACACTTTTAAAATTTCCCTCTTAATTTTGAAATTTCACTAAATTAAATTAATTAAAATGTTCTTACATATAAAAATTTAAAATACAAAGAAAGTCGAATAATATTATTAAAATTCAAAATTGAAAGGGTAGTCGATGGAAAAAAAAATTTGAAAAGATACCTTAATAATAAAATTTGATAAAGAAAAAAATAAAAGAAAATGATAAAAAAGATAAACCAGTTCGTCTCAACTTTGAGGTTCCACGCTTTGCACTTTCGTAGCGCGGATTTTATCGTCTACACAAATTTCTCACATTGCCACCAGGTTTCACACTCTTCACAAAATCTCACATATCTTTTTCTACATTATCATCAATCTTCACATTTTACACATTTACAAGTTCAACTCCACAATTATCTAAACTCTTCTCATGATGTTTTGGTATCAGTACTAAATTTTGATTCCCTTTTGCTTTTTAGGTTGGATGCGAGTCCTTAAGCTTTCCTCCCTAATGTGACACCTTCTTCAAGATCAGTGTGAGACCCCATTAAATGGTATGAGTCTTTCGATTCTTATTCTAGGGCTGGTACCTAAATTCCTGTTTACATCTTATAATCAGTACCAAAATTTTGATTCACATTCATCACCTCTTAGGTTGGATGTGAGTCCTTGATCTTTCCTCCCTAATGTCACACCTTCTTTGAGATCAGTGTGAGACCCCCTTAAATGGTATGAGAGTTTTGACTCTCATTCTGGGGCTGGTATATAAATTCCAGTTCCCATTCTAGGATCAGTACAAAAATTCTAATTCTCTTCTACCACCTCTTATGTTGGATGTGAGTCCTTGAGCTTTTCTTTGAGATCGGTGTGAGGCCCCTTTAAATGGTAAGATGCTTTTGATTCTCATTTCAGTGCTCAAACCTAAATTCCAATTCCCATTCTAGGATCAATACCTAAATTTTGATTCCCTTTTGTCACCTCTTAGGTTGGATGTTAGTCTTTGGGCTTTCCTTCCTAATGTTACACCTTTGAGATCGATGTGAGTCCCCTATAAATGGTATGAGGCATCCAATTCTCATTAGGGGGTAGTTACCTAAATTACAGTACCCATTCTAGGATCCATATCTAAATTTTGATTCCCTTTGGTCACCTCTTAAGTTGGATGTGAGTCCTTGAGCTTTCCTTCCTAATGTGACACCTTCCTCTTAAATGGTATGAGGCTTCCAATTCTCATTTCGGAGCTAGTACCTAAATTCCAGTTTCAATTCTCAAGATCAGTGTGAGAACCCCTTAAATGGTATGAGGCCTTCAATTCTAATTCCAAGACTAGTACCTAAATTCTAGTTCCCATTCTTGGGATCAATATTTAAATTCTAATTCCCTTTTGTCACATCTTAAGTTGGATGTGAGTCCTTGAGCTTTCCTTCTTGTTGTGGCACCTTCTTCCTTAATTGGTGTGAGGCTTTTGATTCTCATTCTGAGATTGGTACCTAAATTTCACTTCCCATATCGGGATCAGTACCTAACTTCTGATTCTTTTTCATCACCTATTAGGTTGGATGTGAGTCCTTGAGCTTTCCTCCCTAATGTAACACCTTCTTTGAGGTTAGTGTGAGACCCCCTTAAATGGTATGAGGCTTATAATTTTAATTTTGTGGCTGATACCTAAATTTTAGTTTCCATTCTAGGATCAACACCTAAATTTTGACTTCATTTCATTACCTGTTAGGCTTGATGTGAGTCCTTGAGCTTTCCTTCCTAATGTGACACCCTTTTCGAGATTGGTGTGAGACCCACTTAAATGGTATGAGGCTTTTGATTCTCATTCATGGACTGGTACCTAAGTTCCAGTTCCCATTCTAGGATCAGTACCTAAATTCTGATTCCTTCCTGTCACCTCTTAAGTTGGATATGAGCCATTGAGATTTACTTCGTAATGTGACACCCTCTTTGGGATTTGTGTGAGGCACCCTTAAATGGTATGAGACTTTCAATTCTCATCCCGGGGCTTGTACCTAAATTCCAATTCCCATTATAGGATCAGTACTTAAATTCAGATTCCCTTTCATCACCTCTTAGGATGGATGTGAGTCCTAGGGCTTTCCTTCATAATGTGACACTTTCTTTGAGATCAGTGTGAGACCTCCATAAATGGTATGAGGTTTTTTATTCTCATATTAGGGTTGGTACCCAAATTTCATTTCCCATTCTGCAATCAATACCTAAATTTTGATTCCCTTCTGTCACCTCTTAGGTTGGATGTGAGTCCTTGAGCTTTCCATCTTAATGTGATACCTTTTTCAAAATCGGCCCCATTAAATGGTATGAGGCTTCCAATTCTCATTCCAAGGCTGGTATATAAATTCCAGTTCCCATTCTTGGATAAGCACCTAAATTTTGATTCACTTTCATCACCTCTTAGGTTGGATGTAAGTCCTTGAGCTTTCCTCCCTAATGTGACACCTTTTTTCAGATCGGTGTGAGACCCCCTTAAATGGTATGAGGCTTCCAATTCTCTTCTCTACAATCTCTACATTCAGCATATGCCTCGTTCTACTCCTCAACACATTCAATATCTTTTGAGTTGGTTGTGAGTCCCTGAGTATTCAATCTCAATCTGATCACTTTGCGTATTTCTGTCATTCAAAATTAATTTTCACTATATGAAATTTAAAGTTAAAGTTAAAACTCAAAATTTGAAATCAAATAGAGTCTTCTCTGTGGTCGTAGTTTCCTTGGTGACTATCTTTATAAATCTGATGCATAGCCCTTCACTTGGGATAACAAGCACAAAAAACCTTGCAAATTTTAAATTCACTCTTGAAATTGATATCCTGAAGGTACACCCACCAATCCACAGCAGAAGTCTTTGCATACTCCCTAGCGAAAACCTTCTCCACATTTTTTCTCTTTACTGCTCTGAGTCTGTTGGCTTAAGCAATTGTTTAGGTTTGTTGATCTTGTCAGTCAACACCAATATTTGTAATGTGCTTGCCTAACCTAACGCATCTATTGGGTGTCCATTTGTTGACCTCGCTTTTTGTTGAGGTCTAGACTTTTCTTTAGGAGCCTAGGATCTAGCCATATGACTTTTCTTGTTGACTATTCCTAAAGGATTAGTGATGGAACCCTCACTAATAGAAATTCTAAACTCTTCTTTTCTCATCTTGAAGTTCCACATGTTGGTTCTAACCTCTAGCACTTTGTAAGTTGGACCAATAAAGGAGAGCTAAAGAGGAGTTCCCATAAGACTGTTTGACTTTAGGGTTGGAACTGGGTTGTGTGGTTTTGGTCAGCCCTACACATAGAAAAATGTAATCCCTAACTAATAAAATTGGTAGGATGAAACATTCAATAATCTTCTCCTTGAATTTGAAGCCAAACCATAGGATAGTTTGGGAAGTCATTGAGGTTCTCCTAAGGATATGTGATAACCCCTAGTTTTTCTTTCTTTGGATTCCATAATAAATGTTCCAAATTTGAGCCTCTCTCATTTGAGACTCCTTGGTCTAACCTTTGAAAAGTTCTATCCTTTAGAATTCTTGGAGACAATATTTTCAGATCTAAATTGAGAGTTATCTTAAGTGACTATGGTCATTTAAGATGTATTTGACTATAGAAACTTGCGCTATAGGGAGCTTTAAGTACCAAGGTAATATAAACCCTGTCTAGTTGTTTATATTAGATAGGAGAACTTACCAACTTATATAAATGGTTTTTAGACTAGACATATGCCATAAATTCTATAGTTTATTTAATCGAGTCTCACTATCAAGTGACGTGTATATTTCTCGGGATAGGTGCATTACTTGTGGTGTCGTGCTCGTTTATTTAAACTGTTTTCTATATGAGATCGGTTTGATCTCATATTTTTCAAAATAAAAATATTACCTTTTTCAAAATTAAAAATAATAGCTTTTCTAATATCCAAATTTTTATGTATTATTAAATTAAATTAAAACCACTCACTTAAAACATAAAATATATGTGCACCGACAGTTCATTAATGTCCCAACTCTTTGATGAAGCTTATTCATTAATTGATGAAATGGCTACAAATAATTTTCAACATCCTTCTGATATGGTAAATTCTAAGAAAGTTGCCAGTATTCAATGATTGCATGTGAAGTTGTTGCATTATCTAGGAAGGTTGACTATCTAGGAAGGTTGACTAAGTTGGAATGAATTTTTTCTAACACCCCAAATGGTTGAAGAAAATTTATTAGGACAAAAGATTGATTCTCATTCTTCAATGAAAACCATAAATGCTATCAACAGATCAAATAACTCATATTCAAACTATTACAACCCACGTTGGAAAAATAATCCTAACTTCAACTGGAACAACAATCCTAGTAGTGGAAATCAACAATGGGGTAGTACTCAAGTTAACCCATTGAGAAATTGGAAAAACTAGGGTGGTGCTAACTTTAGTCCTACTTATCCTCCTGGATTTAATCAACAAGTTAAGGAGAAAAAAGTTGTCTATGAAAAAACTGATGTTGTAAATGGGTAATCATTTATAAAGTCAAAGTGTTGTTATTAGAAATATGGATAAACAACTGGGACAAATTGTTAACACACTTAGCAATAGGCCTTAGAGAACACTTTCTAGTAATGTAGAGATTAATCCTAAAGAAAAAAGTAAAGAGCCATAGCAAGTTAAAGCGGTCCAACTAAGGAGTGGAAAGGAATTAAATGTTGGATTTCAAAAAGAAATTGAAGTTGAGAGAGAGATTGAAGAGATTATTTCTAAAGAATCAGAAGCACCTAATTCTCCAACTAAAATTAATTTAGAAAGAATCCCACCACCTTTTCCTCAAAGACTTATAAAACAAAAATTGGATCAACAATTTTCAAATTTTTTTGAAATATTCAAGAAGCTTACAATTAGTATCCCTTTTGTTGAGGCTTTGGAATATATGTCAAGTTATGCCAAATTTATGAAAGAAGTTTTATATAATAAAAGAATGTTTGTAGATCATGAGATTGTTGCACTTAGTGAAGAATGTAGTGCAATAATTCAGAAAAGGCTTCCTAGAAAACTCAAAGATTTTGGTAGCCTTACAATACCATGTGTAATTGGAGAGAAATTTTGTGGAAAAGCTTTGTGTGATTTATGAACAAGCATTAACCTTATACAATTATCTATATTCAAAATGTTAGGTTTAGAATATATTTCTCCCACTACCGTAAGCCTTCAATTAGCGGATCGATTTATCACTTATCCTGAAGGGGTTATAGAAGATGTACTGGTTAAAGTGGATAAATTTATCTTTGTTATTGATTTTATTGTATTAGATAAGGAAGAAGATAAAGAAATTCCTATTATTTTAGGGAGAACTTTCCTTTCTACCGGACAAGCAATGATAGATGTGCTAAAAGGAGAATTAATAATGATAGTGAACGACCAGGAAGTTACATTTAATGTACTTAAACCAATGTAGTATCATGATGGAAAATGTTATAGAATGGTTATTATTAACGATATGATTGTTGATCATTTTCAAAATATATGTGAAGTCATATTAGATCAAAAAGATGAAGTCATTTTAGAAGAAGAATAAGAAGTAGAGACTGAAAGAGATTCTAAAGATGAATCAAATGAGAAGATTACAAAGAATCCAAGTTAAGGTTAGGAAGAATACGAAATTTTAGATACTACTAAAAAAGATACCTCTGATCTATTGAAAAACCTCCTGAACATAAGAAGAAAGTTCTACCTACTTATCTAAAGTATGCATATTTGGGGAACTCATCTACGTTACCAGTTATTATATCCTCAAATTTAACTACAAAAAAGGAAGAAAATTATTGCAAATATTAAAGAATCATAAAAAAGCATTTGGTTGGACATTAGCTGATATTAAATGTGTCGATGCTTAAATCTATATGTACCAAATTTTGATGGAAGATAACCATAAGCCTAGTGCTCATCCTCAAAGGAGATTGAATCTTATAATGAAAGAATTTGCTAAGAATGAAAATTTAAAGTTGTTGGATGATGGAATTATTTATTCAATTTCGTATAGTTCTTAGGTTAGTCCTATTCATTGTGTTCCTATGAAAGGAGGAACGACTGTGGTTGAAAATGAAAGGAATGAAATAATTCCAAAAAGACAAGTTGGGCAAGTTACTGGATGATGAATCTGCATTGATTATTGAAAATTAAATGTTGCCACCATAAAAGACTATTTTCCTTTACCTTTTTCGGATCAAATGTTGAATACATTAGCAGGACACCATTATTTTTACTCTTTTGGATGGATATTCTTGATACCACCAAATACCTATTGCTCCTAAGGATCAAGATAAAACAACTTCTACTAGTCCTTATAGAACTTTTGCTTTTAGAAGAATGTCATTTGGATTATGTAATGCCCCTTTAACCTTTTTTGAGATGTATTATGTTAATTTTCTGTGATTTAGTTGAGAAAGGAATTAAAATTTTTATGGATGATTTTTTAGTATTTAGGGCTTCTTTTAGTTCATGTTTGGAACATTTAGCAAAATTTTTGAAGTGCTGTGAAGAAACAAACTTTGCTCTTAACTCAGAAAAATGTCAATTTATGGTTGTAGGAGAAATAGTGTTAGAGCACAAAATTTCTGAAAAAGGCATGAAAGTTGATCCAGCAAAAATTCAATTTATTGCTTAATTGCCATCACCTTCTAATGTAAAGGGAATAAGATGTTTTTTAGGATATGCTAGTTTCTACAGATGTTATATTAATGTTTTTTCAAAAATTTCCAAGCCTTTATGTCAAATTTAGAAAAAGATGCCAACTTTTGTTTTGATGATAAGAGCCTAAATGCCATTAATTTATTAAAAGAGAAATTAATCACTGCACCTATTATTGTTTCACTTATTTGGATAAAACCTTTTGAATTAATATGTGATGCTAGTGATTATGAGACTATTTTAGGACAGATATATGACAAATTGTTCAATGTGATATATTATGCTAGTAAAAAACCCTTAACGAGGCTCAAATTAATTACACTACCCCTGAAAAGGAATTATTAGCTATACTATTTGATTTTGATAAATTCAAATCTTATCTTATTGGAACTAAATGTGTTGTACATACTAATCATTCTGCTATTAAGTATTTAATGGTGAAGAAGGATGCAAAACCATGATTAATTAGATGGGTCCTTCTAATGCAAGAATTTGATTTTCAAGTTGTGGATAGGAAGGGTAGTGATAATTAAATAGATGATCAACTAGTAAGTCTTAAATAAGAAAATGAGACAGATTTCAATGATGAAATTAATGATATTTTTCTGATGAAAAAATGTATGGGATTAATGAATGAAAAATTCTATAGTATGTTGATATAGTGCACTACTTGGTTAGTAATATTTTACCCTACGGATTAGATAGCCAACAAACTAAGAAGTTCATTTATGATTCAAAATATTACTTATTCGTACTTATATAATGAATGCAAGGACATTTTGTAGTATGTTGATATAGTGCACTAATTAATTATTCAAAAATGTGTACCATTAGAAGAACCTCAAGATATTATTCAAAAATGCATAAATCAAAATTTGGGGGACATTTTAGTGTGGATAAAACTGCATTTAAAATTTTACAATCTAAATTTTATATGATAAATTTATTTAGGGATGTTAATAATTATATAAAAATTTGTGATAGATGTCAAAGAGTAGACAATAATTTTGGAAGAGAAGAAATGCCCCTAAATTTTACACTTGATGTTGAAATATTTGATGTTTGGGGATTAGATTTCATGAGACCATTTGTACCATCTTTTGGAAAAATTAATATTTTAATAGCCCTAGATTATGTTTCTATGTAGATTGAAGCAGTTGTTTTACCTTGCTATGATGCTAACAGTTTAGAAAAATTTTTAAGAAAGAATATTTTCACAAGACTTGGAATGCTACGAGTTATCATTATATTGGGGGAAGTCATTTTATAAATAGAATGATAGAAACATTAATTCAAAAATTTGGGATTAAAGATTGAATTGCCATAGCTTATCATCCTCAGACCAAGGGTTTAGTAGAATTATCTAATTGAGAAATTAAAAGAATATTAGAAAAAATAGTAAATCTAAAAAGGTATTATTGGTTTACTAGACTTGATAATGCTTTATGGGCCTATATGACTACTTGTAAAAAACCTATAAGAATGACACCATATAGGCTCATATACAAAAAAGCATTTAAGGTGCCAGTTGAGTTGGAACATAAAGCCTGCTAGGCAATTAAAGAGTTTCATTAGACTAAGCATGGTGCTATAGAGCCACTACTCGGTGCTATAGCGCCAAATTAACCCGTGAGTCTTTTTAATTTCTTGGACCCATGGATTTTGTCATTTTTACCTTTAGTTCGTCTCTTTCCACCATTTTTTGCATTTTGCTCCCCACAGGGTTTCAATTTGTGCTTGATTGGCTTGGAGATAAACTTCCAAACTTGGGATTTCTTCATCTTTAAGTAAGAACTTCACTTTAGCTTTGAAATATTTTGATTTGACAATGGATTTCACCCACATTGTGTATTAGACAAAAACTTAGAAGATTTTATGAAAATAGTGTGAAATCCATGGTTAAATGATTATTTGTGTTTAGATTGTGTTCTTTCGAGCCTCTTTAATGTTGAGGTAGTGTTTTTTGGAATTTATCTTGAAAATATTTAGATTACATGTGGCTTCTAAAATGAAGAGAAGCAAGGAAAAGGCAACTTTTTATTTTGATAAGTCTGCCAATGCAAGGGCACAAGACATATATGTTGATCTACATTCAAAGAAGTTGATTGTAGAACACAGTTCTTTACATCCTAGTGGTATTATTGAGTATTTGATTGCAGAGCGATAGTAAGAATATTTTTTTAATTTCACTATCATTTATGTAATTTTTGTTAATCATGAATTCTATGTCATCTTACTCGATGAATAAGATGATTCGGTTTTTGTGCGTGGGCAATACTTGGGTATCAGTTCTTTTTGGATTAACTACATATAACAACTGCACAATGTTCCTACCTCCTTCTTTTTTGAGTTCCATCCTACTTACTATGAATTAGATGTGATTATGAGATTTTTGATAGATAGAAATGGAGTTTATAAGATTAATAATAGGTTAAGGGCAAACTTTTCTTTTTCAAAACATCATGTGCATTCTCCAACCATTGACCTATCTTTTGGTTGAGGTTTAGGCCCTGTTTGGCACAGCTTTTTCATCGACGGTGGCGTTTTCAGAACGCCGCCTACGCGTTTGTTTCGAGCGTTCGTTCGGCGGCGTTCTGAACGCTGCGTCCCGCGGTTCGGTTTTTCTTCATTATGCGGATCGCGGGGCGCCTCCTGCGTTCGGCGTTGGCTGTTGGCGTTAGGGCTGCAATTCCTTCTTTTGCCCTTGGTGATCTCTCTCGCGCTCTCCCCTCGCTTCCTCCCTCTCCGAACGAAAGCATCATTAGGGCTCGATTTCTCGTTCTTTTTCCCTCTCCGGTAAGATCTACTATTGTTTGTCGTTGGATTTTTTAGGATAGGCGTTAGATCTGTCGAGATAAGCTCTGGATTCGTGAGTTTTATGGATCGATGAATTTTTTTTGGTTCTTCTACATGTACCTGCTTCTATTGCTTCGGATCTCTGAGTTTTGCGAGTGATTGTTTGGTAGTTAACACATTCTTCTAAAACTTCTCTTGATTTGGCATCTGTCTCACAAAGAACTTCCATTACTGGGAAACGTCTTACAAAAAAATTGTTTACATTATCCGTTGCATCTCTATTGAATGCTACAATATGGATTTGGAAAAGGAGTATCTTTATTACATGCTACAATTCGGCCATTCTTTTCTTCATCTCTACCCGATTTCTGTTGGTTCAAATCAGATTATGCATATGACCTTGACATTATGGATTATGCATATCACATTGCAAGCATGACATATGGTAACATCAAATTATTGCTTAGTCGTCTATACATATGATTAGTCAAAAAACTATTGCTTCTGAAATATGAAAATAGTAAGATTACTCATATCACCAGGCAAAAAATCATTAGAGAAGAAATTGCCAGAACATTTCTCCATATCGAAGATGTTTCAAATTTTTAAAAACCCGAGACATTTTTTCTGATATGGGGAATGTATGAACAACAAACGAATGCTTCTAGATGCCTTTGAAATTTCAGCAAATATGTAAAGAATCAAGTGGTATGTATGTA